>PVKP010005876.1:0-86601 GCA_004027715.1 Plecturocebus donacophilus
AAAAAAAAAAAAAAAAACTCATGTATAATGGCCAGCCCTTGCTATTATGAGGTTATTTCCCCAAAAACAATTATTACGTTTTTGTTAAATTTCTTTGCTTTTGCTTTTTACCAATTTCCTGAGATGTTTTCTATAAGCACTCAAACTTAGCATAGGTAGCAGTTGTTTTAGGTGAATATAACTTCCCCCAAATGGTTACATTGCTGTTCAAAATAAGGTAAATGAAAGGGCACCTCAAGATATTAAAGACTTTGTAAGGATTTACACATGAGATAACTTTGTCTTTCCTGAAGGACTGTTTTTGGTGGGGATACCTTACCTTATATTTGGATATATATGGCCTCTTCTCTTTCACTGATAGTGCCTGGTCTTGTGATACCTTTGTTCACAGATCTTCTGTAACTTTTAATCTTCTCTGAGTAGATATAATTTTGCTTAAAAGATATTCCTTCAGGTTGCAAAATATATTTAAAAACTATGCTGTAGTACAGTTAAACAAAAGCAAACAAAAAAATCTAAAGTCCCTAGCACAGTCCTCCCAAGCATCGTCTGGTCTCAGTTTTTAATGTCTCTTCTCTGGACCTTCCCTGACATTGTGACTTAGTTCCCTTCTATGCTGTCAGCATCCAGGCCTCATCCCCTCAGACCCTTATCAAAGCCTCATAGGCACTGATTTGCCTGTCCATCTTTCTAACTAAATACGCCGCATCCTGAGAGCAGGCACTGTGTCTTGGTCTAAGAGAGGAACAATCAAATAAGAGCAACATGTCCTCATATGACAAGGAATCATTCCAATATCTTACAGAGTTGGTGGAAATTTCAAATGATGCCATATGCAGACTTAAATGTTTGTTGATTCTAACTATGTACATATATTCAGATAGTTCCCATCTGTTGCCTAAATGTATGGGTGGCCAAATCTCAAATGTGAGGTGATGAAGGGAGGACAAGCAATGTCTATAGTTTAAATGTGGAGGCTTTTCTGGAAAAAAAATCCAGGCTCTGTCTGTTTATATCATATGGCTTTGGTTTTGTGATAGTACCAGGCCACACCCCTGTCTTCACAGGATATATGCAGGTTCAGCAGGTCTATAGACTGGTAATCTGCTTTGGTTTTGTTTTATCTCAATTAGACCTGTGCCTGCTGTCTTTCAGGATTATCTTCCATAGGTGTATTTTTAGATTGTTAGATAGCTGGTGAATATTTTTCCAGGAATTCTGGTGTCTGTGGGTTTTAGGTGATTGCTTTAGCTAACTTTAGCCATTGTCAAATAGCTCACATTTTCTAAACAGGCAAGCACCCACACATGCACATATATGCCTATGGATATTCATTTTGCCAATGTTTTTGTTGCATCTATTCCGTATTTTGTTGTTGTTGTTTTTTTTAGAGACAGAGTCTCACTCTGTTTGTCACCCAGTTTGGAGTACAGTGGCTCAATCATGGCTCACTGCAACCTGAAACACCTGGGCTCAAGTGATCATCCTGCCTGAGCCTCCCAAGTTGTGCCAGTTAATTTTTTAAAATATTATTTTTGGAGAGACAGGGTCTCACTAAGCTGCTCAGGCTGGTCTCAAACTATTCACCATAGGCAACTCCCACCACACTTCTGGCCTCCCAAAACATTGAGACTGCAGGTGTGAGCCACCACTCCCAATCCTATTCCGTATTTTGTAATGGTCTTGGTCACAGTGTATATACAGTATCCTGCCAAGCACTCTACTCAGTCATACCTAGTGACTGGCAGGACACCAACTATACCACAGACATTAATCTTCATTGCTTTCTCTCATATTTGTATTGCTCTCTGCCAGGAATATCAACACCTCCTACCTCAAAGCAATGAGAGACATCTTTGAGTAAAGATGTAAGCTGGGGAATTATTACAGGCCCAGAGTGATATGGTTTGGATCTGTGTCCCCACCCAAATCTCATGTTGAACTGCAATCCCCAGTGTTGGAGGCAGGGCCTATTGGGAGGTGATTGGATCATGGGGCAGACTCTCCCCTTGCTGTTCTTGTGATAGTGAGTGAGTTCTCACAAGATCTGGTTGCTTAAAGGTGTGTACTGGCTGGGCTCAGTGGCTCATGCCTATAATCCCAGCAGTTTGGGAGGCCAAGGCAAGCAGATCACTTGAGGTCAGGAGTTCAAGACTAGCCTGACCAATATGGTGAAACCCTTTCTCTACTAAAAGTATAATAATTAGCTGGGCGTGGTGATGCATGCCTGTAATCCCAGATACTTGGAAGGCTGAGGCAGGAGAATCGCTTGAATCTAGAGGCAGAGGTTGCAGTGAGTCAAGATGTTGCTACTATACTCCATTCTGGGTGACAGAGTGAGATTTTGTCTCAATTATAAAAATAATAATAATAATAAATAAAAGTTTGTAGCACCTCCTTGTTCACTGTCTTCTTCCTGCTCCGGTCATGTAAGACGTGCCTTGCTTCCTCTTCACCTTCCATCATGATTGTAAGTTTCTCTTTGGTCATGCTTCCAGTACACCCTGTGGAACCATGAGCCAATAAAACCTCTTTTCTTTATAAACTACCCAGTCTCAGGTAGCTCTTTATAGCAATATGAGAATAGACTAATACAGAAAATTGGTGCCAAGAAGTGGGACATTGCTATAAAGATAACTGAAAATGTAGAAGCAACTTTGGAACAGGGTAACAGGCAAATGTTGGAGAAGTCTGGAGGGCTCAGAAGAAGGCAAGGAGATGAGGGAGAGTTTGGAACTTCCTAGAGACTTGTTAAATTGGTGTGACCAAAATACTGATAGTGATATGGTCAATGAAGTCCAGGCCAAGGAGGTCTCAGATGGAGATGAGGAACTTATTGGGAACTGGAGCAAAAGTCACTTTTGTTATACATTAACAAAGAGATTGGAGGCATTATGCCCCTGCCCTGGGGATGTGTGCAACTTTGAACTTGAGAGTGATGATTTAGGGTATCTGGAGGAAGAAATTTTTAAGCAGCAAAACATTCAAGATGTAGCCCGGCTGCTTCTAATAGCATATGGTCATAGGCATGAACAAAGAGATTATCTGAAACTGGAATTTATATTTAAAAGGGAAGCAAAGTATAAAAGTTTAGAAAATTTGTAACCTGACCATGTGGTAGAAAAGAAAAACCCATTTTGTGGGGAGGACTTTAAGCCAGCTGCAGAAAGTTGCACAAGTAATGATGAGTCTAATGTTAGTAGCCAAGACAATGGGAAAATGCCTTGAAGGCATTTCAGAGACCTTGGTGGAAGCCTCTCGCATTACAAGCCTGGAGGCCTAGGAGGGAAGAATGGTTTCATGGGCTGGGCCCAGGGCCCTGCTGCCCTGCACAACCTCAGGGCACTGCTCCCTGTGTCCCAGCCACTCCAGTTCCAGCCACAGCTAAAAGGTCCCCAGATAGGTCTCAGGCTGCTGCTCCAGAGAGTACAAGCCATAAGCCTTGGTAGCTCCACATTGTGTTAAGCCTACAAGTGCATAGAGGACAAGAGTTAAGGCTTGGGAGCTTCTGCCTAAATTTCAGAGGATATATGGGCATGGAAAGATGTCCAGACAGAAGTCTGCAGCTGGGGTGGAGCCCTCATGGAGAACTTCTAGTAGGGCAAGGTGGAGGGGAAAGTGGGATTGAAGCCTCCATAGAGTCCCCACTGGGGCATTGCCCCAGTGCTAATGAGAAGGGTGCCACCATCCTCCAGGCTCCATGTACCTGGAAAAGCTGCAGGCACCAGCCCATGAAAGCAGCTGAGAGGGGCTGTACTCTGCAGAGCTAAAGAGGCAGAGATGCCCAAGGCCTTGGAAGCCAACCCCTTGCTGATGGGTGGGCTGGATATGAGATATGGGGTCAAAGGAAATTATTTTAGAGCTTTAAGATTTAATGACTGCCCTCCTGGGTTTCAGACTTGCATGGGGCCTATGGAACCTTTGTTTTGCATGATTTCTCCTTTTTGGAATGGGTGTACTTACCCAACACCTATACCCTTATTGTATTTTGAAAGTAACTAAATTGTTTTTTATTTACAGGCTCATAGGTGGAAGGGACTTCCCTTGCCTCAGATGAGACTTTGGGATGTGGACTTTTGAGTTAATGCTGAAATGAGTTAGGACTCAGGAGACTGTTGAAAAGTGATGATTATATTTTGCAATGTGAGAAGGACATGAGATTTGAGAGGGGACGGGGTGAAATGATGCAGTTTGGATTTGTGTCCCTGCCCAAATCTCATGTCAAGTCATAATCCCCAATGCTGGAGGAAGGGCCTGGTGGGAGGTAATTGGATCATGGGGGTGGATTTCCCCCTTGCTGTTCTCATGATAGTGAGTGAGTTCTCATGAGATCTGGCTGTTTAAAAGTATGTAGCACCTCCCACTTTGCTCTCTTCCCCCTGCTCCAGCCACATAAGATGAGCCTGCTTCCCCCTCACCTTCTACCAATATTGTAAGTTTCCTGAGGCTTCCTCAGTCATGCTTCCTGTGAAGCCTGTGAAACTGTGAGCCAATAAAACCTCTTTTCTTTATGAACTACTCAGTCTCAGGTAGTTCTTTATAACAATGTGAGAATGGACTAATACACAGAGTTATAAGCATTAGAGCACAATGCAACAGAGTGTAGACTTCAGAAGCAGATGCCTGGTTTGGATCTGGTTCTACTCTTTACCAGCTATGTGATCTGGAACAAGATTGTTATTCTCTCTGCCTTGATTCTATCATCTGTTAAATGAGTATATAATAATTCCTAATTCATAATAATTCTGTGAGGAATAATGAGTTAAAATAAGTAAAGTGCTTAGAATAGTGCCTCACAGAGTAACTGTCATTTTAGGTATTAGTTATTATCATTTTATTCATGTATTTTTTATTTTATTTTAGAAGGAATCTTGCTCTTTTGGCCAGACTGGAGTGCACTAGCATGATATTGACTCACTGCAACCTCTGCCTCCCAGGCTTAAGCAATTCTCCTGCCTCAGCTTCCCAAGTAGCTGGGATTACAGGTGTGCACAACCATACCCAGCTAATTTTTTTTTATTTTTAGTAGAGATGGGGTTTCACTTTCTTGGCCAAGCTGGTCTTGAACTCCTGACCTCAAGTTATCCATCTGCCTTGGTCTCCCAAAGTGCTAGGATTACAGGCATGAGACACTGTGCCTGGCCTTATTTATTATTTTTTTTATTGAGGTAAAATAGTACCTATTATTATTATATATGCTATTGGCTCTGGTTACAGGGACTGACTGGAAAGGGACTGACTACCATGATCAGCCCAAATAGAGGTTGGTTTTTGATTGGTAACTTGCACTTTCTCCACTTGCAGAGGTTGCGAGAGGGAAGACCGAAGGGCCTGCCAGTCTTCTGTCTAGAACAGGAATCATGGGGATGCCCATCCTCCTGGTCGTATATGTAATCAATCTCTCTCCCATGCATCCTGGCAACCATCCTTTGACCCTTCCTAGAGATTTCCTGCCACAGTGCAGCTCATTCCATCTCTCCCTCATTCTCACAATGATTGGTCCAGGTCCTCATTATATCATCCCTGAACTACTAAAGAAGCCTTTCCACCAGCCCCTCTACCTGCAGGCCCTCATCCACTCAGAGTGACCTTTCTAAAACACAAGTCTCATATGTCTCTTCTCTACTGAAAACCTTCTCTGGCTCCCAACTGCCTGAACAACAATGTGGGAAGACATTGTTTGGCTTTGAGAACCTCCTACAAGGTGACAAAGAAGCTCATTTGTCCATATTCCTTTTCCTCTCACCTTCTACTCCAGCTGAACTGAAACAGTGCCTACCTTTCTTACTTCATGTTTTTATTCAAGCTATTTCCTTTTCCAGCTTACCTTTCCTGCCACATTGATCTGTCAAATTTCCAATTTTAAAACTGAGGAAGAGAAATTACTTTCTAAAATGAGAACTATTTTCCAAGAGCTGCACCCCTTCTGATCCCATTATCTGTCCAGTCAGAATTTTTCTTCCTCTCTCATATTCCCATAGTCACTTGTGTCTCTATGATGATGCTTAGCACAGACTGTCTCATGATATTTGTGTTTACTTATTTCAAAATTGCCTTTATATGGCTAACAAAAATTATACAGTAGTATTTGTCAAAATTTGTTGAACTATACACTTAAGATGGATTCATTTTATTGCATGCAAATCATGCCTTAATAAAATTGGTATTAAAAGAAAAACTATAGCAAAACCATAGCAAAATAAAAATAAACAGATGGGAAAATTGAGATGAAGGAAAAAAAGGTAGGAAAGTAAAATAAATTCATAGTTAAGATTAGTATTAAAAAATGCATGCCATAAATTTCCATGGGCTAAAAATCTTTTTCTGAGCTTCCCAGCTGCCAAAGGAAATACAGAATTATGACGAGAGAAAATAGAGACTTCCCTAGTTCTGAAACCTGAACAAAATCTCTCTCATGAGCCCTTATGAAAAGAACACTGTGATACAAGGGATAGCTTTCTCAACAATAGCCCTATGGTAAACCCAATAGGGAATTGTAGGTTGTTTCTCATAATGTCTCTCAGTTCAGATTGCTGGCAGAACATTGAAGTACAATTAAGAAAACAGTTCCATGAAGGACTAAGATATTACAGTTCAAGTACACAGGTTTCTAATGATTTCATTGGATTAGAAAGAAAAATTCAAAGTAACTATAGAAATGGGTGGTCTGCTTATCTTTCAAGGAATTCCTTGACTTAATATGACTATATCATAAATGTATCTTTTGTTACTATTTGAAAGAAAGAGTTCAAGGCTATAGAGTCTGTGACCAAATCCTGGAGTGCAATGACGATTAGCAATTAAGGACATGTCTTTGTTTTTGAAGCTCTGTTGTTAGGTGCATACATATTTAGGATTGTTATGTCTTCTTGGTGACTTGACTACTTTGTCTTTATATGTCTCTCTTTATTCTTGATAATATTCCTTGTTCTGAAAACCATTTTCCCTGAAATTAATATAACTATTCAAGCTTTTAGTTAAAATTTGCATGTGTATCTTTCTCCAACCTTTTGCTTTTAACCTATCTATGTCTTTATATTAAAAGTGGGGTTCATGACTAGGCATGATGGCTCATGGCTGTAATATCAACCCTTTAGGAGGCCGAGTTAGGAGGATTGCTTGAGCCCAGGAGTTCAAGACCAGCTGGGCAACATAGGGAAACTTCATCTCTACAAACAATGAATAATTAGCTGGGCATGATGGCTCATGCCTATGGTCCCAGCTGCTGGGGAGGCTGAGGCAGGAGGATTGCTTTAGCCCAGGAGGCTGAGGCTGCAGTAAGCCATGATCATGCCACTGCATTCCAGCCTGGGTAACAGAGTGAGGTAGTCTTACATAAATTAAAATGAGGTTCTTGAAGATAGTATAAAATTGGATCTTTTAAAAAATCTAATGTGACACTATCTGCTATATATCTGTTGTTTCTTTCTTTTTTTTTTTGAGACAGAGTGTCACTCTATCACCCAGGCTGGAGTGCAGTAGTATGATCTCAGCTCACTGCAACCTCTGCTTCCCAGGTTCAAGTGATTCTCCTGCCTCAGCCTCCCAAGAAGCTGGGATTACAGGCATGTGCCACAACATCTGGCTAATTTTTGTATTTTTAGTAGAGACAGGGTTTCACTATGTTGGCCAGGCTGGTCTCAAACTCCTGACCTCAAGCAATCTGCCTGCCTTGGCCTCCCAAAGTGCTGGGATTAGAGGCTTAAACCACTGCTCCCAGCCAGTATCTGCTTTTTAACTGGTGTATTTAGACTATCCATATTTTAAATGATTATTTATATGATTGGGTTAAAACTTGCTACCTTGCTCAATGATTTCTATTTGTTCTAGTTTTTCTTGGCTTCCATTTTCTTTTTCTGTCTTCTCTATAAGGTTCAACTGAAATTTTTTTGATAATTCTATTTTTATCTTTTTTTTTTTTTTTTAAGACGGTCTCACTCTTGTTGCCCAGGCTGGAGTGCAGTGACGCGATCTTGGCTACTGCAACTTCCACCTTCTGGGTTCAAAAGATTCTCCTGCCTCAACCTCCAGAGTAGCTGGGATTACAGGTATGTGCCACCACACCTGGCTAATTTTTTTTTTAGACTAGGCTGGAGTGCAGTAGCGCAATCTTGGTTCATTGCAACCTCCACCTCCCAGGTTCAAGTGAGTCTCCTGCCTCAGCCTCCCAAGTAGCTGGGATTACAGGATCCCATACCATGCCCAGCTAATTTTTTTGTATTTTTAGTAGAGACGGGGCTTCACCATGTTGGCTAGGCTGGTCTCAAACTCCTGACCTCAGGTGATTCTCCCACCTTGGCCTCCCAAAGTGCTGGGATTACAGGCATGAGCCACCACACCTGGCCTATTTTTATCTTTTAAAAATGGACTTACTATGTTATAAATTGTGTTTCAATTTTGGTAATTTCTGTTGACCTATCTTCAAGGGTACTGACATACTGATTCTTCCATCAGCTATGTCAAGTCTACTGATGAACCCACTGATAAAATTCTTTCTGTTTCTGTGTTTTTGGTTTCTAATATTTTCATTTGATTCTTCCTTATAGTTTTCAACTGCCTGATGAAATTACTTATCTGATCCCTGTTGCTTTTTTCATTAGCGCTTTTAACATATAAATCAGAGTTATTTTGAATTCCTAATCTGATAGCTCCAACACCTATGTCATTTATGAATCTGGTTTTAGTGATTTTCTTAAGACTTTGTTTTTGTTTGCCTTATTATTGCCTTGTACTTGTTGTTCAGAACTGGACATGTTGTATAGGACAGTAGATAATGAGGGGAATATTTTTTACTCTTGAAATGGATCCACTTTTCCTTTTGGTAGATCTTTAGTGTAGAGAGTTTATGTTAGTGTAGTCAGAAGCTGGACTGGGTTTGAAGTCTGTTTCTGTTACCCTTAGTGCACCAAAGTCTTCTAATTCCTTTAACAGTAACTTGCATTTATGGTGTAGACTAATTTAAAAGAGGACATCTGTCAATGTCTTGTTCCCTGAGTGACTTCTCTCATTTCTGCTTGGATTTGAGTCTCCCTTTGCACTGCTCTGGAGACAGAACTGCCTTTTGCCACTCTCCTAGTTGCATTCCAGTGATGTTTTTACTTAATGCTTGACAGCTTGGAGGTGGTAGGTACGGGGAGGGTCCCTTTTCTGATGTTCTGATGAAGCCTCAGTTGTAGGCAGTCACTGTCAATCTGGAACTCAGGGTTGTGGCTCTCTCAGGTGTTCTCATCCTTCTTCAGATGTAATGCTGCACTCATCATGAATTCCTGCCTCTTTACCACAGGTAGAGCGTTCCTTTTCCTCTCTATTCCCTTATTCCAGCTTCAATGAATTTCCATCAGTGCCTTTAGACTATAGCTGTGTTGTGCTTTCTGCTGAATATTTCCTTCCTTGGGGAAGACAGGGGAGATGGGGTTCCAGTATTTGCTGTTCTCCAGCCAGCACCACAAGGGGAGCTTTCTCCTTGACCTTCCCTGGAAGCCCTTGGTGGGGTTCCTGAAGAAAAAATCCACAAGGAGAACCTTGTTTTTGACAGCTAACTGAGCAGAGCTGGACTCTTCTCAAGAAAGTTAAAGCTCTCAAACAGTTCTCATGCCCAAGGAGATGGGCACTCTACCTCTGCATGAAGAGGTTGCTGGAGCCCCTGTAGATAGGGCTATGATGTTTAATGGAAAACAGGCCTTGTCTGCACTCTACCTACCACACAGTCAGATGCATCTTCAAGATCACAAAGTTCTATATGGGGAAATGGTGGATTCCAGGTTTGAATTTCATGGGACAGCAAAATTAAAATAAAAAATGATTGGGAGGATCAACATTAGAGTCTCAACATTTTAGTTTTCAAACCAAAAAGCACTCACTGTCATTGCATCATGTCAATATGAAAGGACATACCCACACACTAAAGTACAAAGGATATACTCTTGGAATAATGAACAGTCCTTTACTTGAAATAAATTTAGCTCTCAATAAAGTGGACTTATTTTTTTCCGCTCCTCATCATAGATCACTGGATGCTTAGTTATGGACTGGCACAAGTCCTCAGCCAGCACTCACAAACCACTGCTATAGAGCTTGGCTGTTTTTTAATGTAGCTCTATTTTCTATATTTTTGTTGTAACCTCCTGGAAAGGAGAATCATGTCATATTCTACCTCTGTTTCTCCAATTTGGCCCTCAGATGTGGCCCACTTAACAGGTTCTCAGCTAATAAGATTAATAATGAATAATGTTAATTATTAATACCATTAATTTACTATATCAATACATTAATATTAGTGGCACACATATGTTGTTCTCATAAATGTTAGCTGAACGGAACTGGATGCCAAGATAGCATGACCTTGTCAGCACTCCTTAGGTCTTCTCCTAGTACCCACTTAGGCCCACCTGGGAAAGATGGGAATTTAATTTTTTAAACTTTCATCTTAATAGCATTTAGTGAGTGACCACTTTGAGTGAGGTAAGATGTGGTAAGAGATGAAATTTCTTTTCAAATGTGGTAAGAGATGAAAAAGATACACAAGACAAGAGTTTTGCCCTTAAGTGGTTTACAGTTACCTACACAGCACAGGTGTTTCTAATACCAGAGTGTGATCAGGAACCTAATTATGAACACAGAGTTCCATGAGAACAGAGGAGAAAGTGTTTACATGCCCATTTACTCATAAGTACTCTGAGAGGCTTTGTTCTGGACTTAGGTGGAGGGAGGAGAATAAACATGGACTCTTCTTTCAATGGATAGAGGTCAAGAAATAATGCCACCAAGGTGTAAGAAAGTAATAAGGGGACTGGAAAAAGCATGGTGGTCAAAGAATTCAGAGAGGGAGCAGCTACTTTTTCCAAGGGTTAGAGGAGGCTGCAGGTGGTCAGAGAATTAATGCTGACTTGGGGAAATCCCAGAAGGTTTCATAGAGAAAGGGGCACTTGAGTTATCTTTGAAGCTGTGTACAACTCGGATTTATGTGTGGAAGAGAGGAATTTGCCCACAGGAAACAGCCTGGGCAAAGGCATAGAGGAGGGAAAGTGCTGATCAGGCTCAGGAAACAAAGCGCTGAAGAGTAAGTGGAGAGTAGTGTGTGGACTTGGGAGAGGGTGGAGTAGAAGATGTGGCTGGAGAGGCTGGCCAGAGCCATACTATGGCTGGCACAGAGCAAGTACTCAAAAAATATTTGTCAAATGATTGGATAAATAAAGGGAAGCACTGGCCATGGGTTGTTATTGTTTATTTATTTATTTTAATAGCTAATGGTGAAGAATTCTGAATAGGGAGGTGGTAAGATCATATTATGATGGCAGCTCTGTGGAGGACAAAGGAGAGACAAAGCCAGTGGGGGTGAGGGCATGAATTAGGAAGCTGTAGTGATTGTCCTAAGAGGCCTCCCTGCCCCAGTCTTGAAAGGCCTGATTCTCTGCCTCCGTGAAAAGCCAGGCTGGAACGCTTCCCTCTTTTGAAACATTTATGGATCAGTGAATGTCAACACTCGAGCTAAATGCAGAGCGCGTTTAGACATACACTAGGAACATCAACACACATCCTATTCCTAGGGAGGGGACTAAAGTCTACCAATTGCATTTGTGACAGGGTCAGTCTGACTAGAAGGGAGCATCTGGGGAAGTGACACTCAGTGTGGCTGTCAGCCCTGAAGACTGTCCAAGCCTCTGAAACTCCTAAGCTTGATGGTTCTCATTCTGGCTTCCTAGAGAAAAGATGTAAAACCATCTGATGCTCCTCTCTTAGCACTCCTCATCTACTTGGTATTGACATCAATAAACAATGAAATCACAGGATACAGATTAAGTAAATCTATTTTCCTTGCATGTGGTACAACACAGTTTGAAAATAAAAACAAATCAAATGCTCTGAAAGCAAAATGAATGTAAATTCAGATCTGGAGAAATCTGTCAGCATCTGAGCATTTATTTTGCTTTCATCTCCCCTTTAAATTAAACTAACACCATTTTCTGAAGCTCAGATGTGAATCATAGCCCCTTCTGGAATGAATGATTATGACTCTGACCTAGTTTAAGCAGATGATCCCCCGTAAGTGGGGAGAGAACAGCTCTCCTCCGCAGGGTAGAAGGCACTGAAGCCAGCGGCCTCTTGAGGACAGATGGCCTGGTCTGGAATTGCACAGGTGAGGTGCCCAGAGCCAGGGGCATGCAAGCAGATTCCTGAAGTCTATCTTTCCTTTGGATGAACCATCACTTTCGTGCTTTTTATCTATTGGCAATGCTTCTTGTTAAAATAAATGGTGCCACAGTATATTGGTTGAGTGCAGACTTAGGGATAGAGGGAATTGGTTCAGACTCTCAATCCTACATGGATAACTGCAGAGCAGTTACTTAAATTCTCTGAACTTCAGATTCCTCACCTAAAATTTGGGGACAACAACACCTGAGTTATTGTATCCAATCCCTGAGTTATTGCATAAAAGTTACATAAAATAACATATAAAATATATTTAGCAATATATAATGATTGCTCAATACAAGGTAGCACTTCTTAATTATCAATAAAGAATAGAGTTCAACTGGCCAGGTGTGGTGGCTCACGCCTTTAATCCCAGCACTTTGGAAGTCCGAGGCAGGCAAATCACTTAAGGTCAGGAGTTCCAGACCAGCCTGGCTAACATGGTGAAACCCCATCTCTACTAAAAATACAAAAATTAGCTGGGCATGGTGGCGCATGCCTGCAGTCCCAGCTACTCTGGAGGCTCAGCCAGGAGAATCACTTAAACCTAGGAGGCAGAGGTTGCAGTGAGCCGAGATGGTGCCACTGCACTCCAACCCGGGCAACAGAGTGAGACTCTGTCTCAAAAAATAAAAATAAAAATAAAGTTCAGCCATCTTAACAGAAGTGGCAGAAGCTTTAGAATAAGTGCAGACCCTTGTCCTGGACACTTGTTTTTCCTTGGTGACTCCATGGAATTTCATGGATATTCTGAGGCTTTTCCCCTAGTGGTCATTAAAGAAGGAGTCAATAGCCCCCTCAGGCCTGGTGCTGCCCCACGACAGTCAGACCCTGTTAGATTTCTGCTTATTCTCTCTCCATGGGGTCATAGAAACTAAAAGATAGAAGGATCTGGTGATGCATGAAGCCCTTTTGCAATCAGGCCCCTCAGATAGGATCTTAGGTTTCTGACCACATAAAGAATCCTGACTTTTAAAGAGCCAGACGTTTTATTTGGCAATGTTGCCCTACCTTTTCCTGTTAAAGTACCAGGAAATGACAACTTGAGGAGCACACTGGGGTGAATGGAGAAGTTACTCTCAGCTGGAGGGAACAGCCTGGGCCTCTCACCACCTAGGGCTGACTGCCTCAGTAATGCAGCTCACTTGGCCCCATTCCGAGGGCTCCCTGACCCAATAGCTTCTTTAAAGAGTCTGTCAGCTGCAGGGGTGAGACATCTGGGCCTGGACTTGATAGCCTCCCTGGGGGAGCTGGCCCCTCCCACGTGGAGCCCAGAAGATGAAAGACACTTGGCCCCTTCAATTCACAAGAAGAATCCGTGAAGAATCTCTCACCTCCAGGGCCTGTGATATTAACCTTTGATATTGGTTCCTGACCCAGTTTTCAGGCTGACCTGCACACATGGCATCAGAGCTGAATTCCTTTTGATGTCATAAAGTATCTTATCTCTGTAACAACATGCCTTGAAGCCCAGTTGTCCAGCTTAGTCATTTTCCAGGATCACACTTGTGGATTTTGCTTTCCAAAATCTCCTTGGAAATTATGTAGCCTTAAAAGAAAAGGTGGGGGGGTGGGGGGCATTTTTGCTCTTTTGTTTGCAGAAGCAAAACGTTTGAAGAGGTCGAGGAACCAAGCAATTTTGCAGTAGGTTCTGAACTTTAGTTTCATTGAACACTGGGATCTATTATATTTTGAGGAAGAGGAAGAACCTGGGAGCCACGCTCGTGGCTCACATTCTGTATTTGGAGGCTGAGGCTTGTTCTGTCTAACTCTTCCTGGCTCTGTCTTGGTATCTTGCTTTCACTCCCTCGCTCAGTCTTCACTCTCTGGCTTTGCTGTTCTCTCCTTTGTCTTTCCTGTCACTTTCTGTGGTGTGTAGTCTATTTCTCTGTAGTCATTGTTTCTGTTTCCACCTTCTCAGTTTCTTTTCTGTGTCTCTGTTTCTCTGGTTTGATGGATATTCTCCGCTTTTACTTTTTTTCACTAGCCAATTCCGGGCACCACAGTTCCTTGAGAGGCATGCCCTTGTTTCTGGAACCCTTACTTATTTCAGATGTCCTCCTGAAGCAGCCCCCTGTTTTCCACGAGAGTGGACATAGGTCATCTTTTGTTCATTTCTTGCTGCTCCCTGAAAAGAGGAGAAAATATGGCTGAGTATGGGGGCTCATGCCTATAATCTTAGCACTTTGGGAGGCTGAGACAGAAGGATCACTTGAGCCCAGGAGTTCGAGACCAGCCTGGGCAATGTGTTGAGATGAGACCCATCTCTACAAAAAGTTAAAAAAAAATTAGCTGGCCGTGGTGGTGCATATGTGTGGTCCCAGCTACTCAGGAGGTTGAGGCAGAAGGATTGCTTGAGCTTAGGAAATGGAGGCTGCAGTGAGCCATGATTGCAGCACTGCACTCCAGCCTGGGTGACAGAACAATACACTGTCTCAAAACAAACAAACAAAAAAAGAAGAGAATGTACTTGGGAAGCACAGCAGCTTCCTCTCTTCTTACCTTCTAGCCAGCAGCAGACCCAGCAGAGCTCAGAACACCCTGGAGTTTCAGGCTCTTCAAATTCCTTTTAAAAAAATGTTTTTTTAAGGGAAGTTTTAGTTTCATAGAAAAATTGAGAGAAAGTACAGAGATTTCCCACAGACTCCCACCTTCACACATGCACAGCCTTGCCCATTATCAACATCCCCCACCAGCGGGATATATCAGTTACAGCTGATGGAGTTGCATCCACACATCACCCAGAGGCATGGTTCACACCAGCGCTCACTCAGGGTGTTGTGCATCCTATGGGTTTGGACAATGTCTATTGATTGACATGTAACCACCTCCACAATATCACATAGAGTAGATCCACTGCCTCAACCATCTTCTGTGCTCTGCCTGTTCATCCTTCCCTCCCCTCAACCCCTGGCAACCACTGATCTTTTTTGCCTTTTACAAAATGTCCTATTGTTGGACCCATGCTGTATATAGCCTTTTTCAGATCAGCGTCTTTCACTTAGTAATCAACTTCTGGGATGAAGAGTTTTAGAAACTGTGTCTAATGCCCTAGGTGGCTGAAAGTATCAATCAAAATCAGTCCTTCCATATATATCACCCCTGCCCTGGCCATTTTTTTTTATTCCTGTGGAGGGTGTAGGGAAATCCATCCTGAAATATTTGTCCAGGTCGTTTGTTTTTCCTAAGTAAAAACATGCTGGGCACTGTGATCAGGCACCATGCATTCACTCACTCATTGGTTCCACATGTACTCCCCACCCTCCAGGGTGCTCCACCCTCCCTGAGGCACTGGGGCTACAGTGGGAGAGCACGCCCTACTGGGCAGGAGCTGTCCAGCCTGCCCCTTGGCCAAGGGACAAAAGTTCAGGCAGGGGCTTGGCTTTTTACAGCACCAGTATTACTAGGAGCCCACCAGCATCCCCTTGTTCTAATTGTCCTGCCAATGAGTTGCAAGAGGCATGCATATTTTTCTGGGGATTTTATTTCGTTCCCCCGGAATCCATGGATCCCAACCAGTCCTTCCCCTCAACTCTGCTTCTTCCTCTTCCTCATTCCTCGTGCCCTAGCACACCCGATATGAAGAGCACCCCCAGGCTGGCTGGGCCTCAGGGCATTCACAGAGTTTTTCAGTTTCCTTTTAGGGTGAAGTGGAGAAGTGGAACGGGAGTTCACAGTTATCAGCTTTCTGCTGTCTGTCAGACACTCTGCAGCATATCAGCAAGAGAGATAAAATCATCCACACGTGAATGAAGTGGAAATGGAAACCCAGAAAAGGGCAGACATTTAGCACATCACAGAACTGTACCTGGGACCAGGTCTGTCTGGAACCAGAACTCAAATTCTTGACACTGTGACACGTGTGTGTGTGTGTGTGTGTATGCGCGTGCGCGCGTGTGCGCAGGATAGAAGTTGGTAGTAGTGGTAGAAGGTACTAGGAGGGGATGAACAGAGCAGTAGAAACCATCCCAGGCTCTTTTTCTCCACCTTGGGTCCTGGAGGGAAGAGCACGTTGCCACCCCTCTCCTACTTCTGATCCGGCTGCAGCTGTGTGTTGGGAATGCAGGAGGCATTAAGGAAAAGAGGTACTTTTTCCTCTCCTCAGCGGGTCCTCTGTTCTCTTTAGCATGGCCTACTGAGCTCCAGAGCCAGACTCCCTGAGTGCTAATCCCAGCTCTTCTGTTTGCTAGTGGTGTTTCCTTGGGCAGTTTATTTAAACTGTCTGTTCTTCAGTTTCCACTTTTGCAATGGGCATAATAAGAAAAGTACCATCCTCATTCCTAGAATAGATGACTTTATTTATAAAGACAGAAAGTAGCATGGTGGTTGCCAGGGACCAGGGGGAGGTTAGTGTTTAATGGGGAGTTGGTGTTTAATGGGTATGGAGTTTCAGTTTGAGAAGATGCAAAAGTGCTGGAAATGATGACAGTGATGGCTACTCAACAGTGGGAATGTACTTAATGCCACCCAACTGTTTGCTTAACAACAGTTAAAATGTTGAAATATTTACCACAATTGAAAAAAAGAATACCTTCCTCCAAGGGTTTGGGGAGGCGAGAATGAGATTATGCGTTTTAAGCACATAAGACTGAGCCTGGCCCATATTAAATTCTTCACAAATGCGAACTCTTATATGCTCCAACCTTCATCTTTTCCAGAGAAATCCTGGAAACCAGGGGCAGAGCTGTGTAGTGCACACCTGTCACTGGCTCAGAGTTGCCGTGAGAAGGGGTCTCACAGCCAGCACCTGGAAGTGTTCCCTGTGCCCATGATTAGACAGCTGTCAGGACAGGGACTGGTGACTGTGCATTTTAATAGAAGAGCTCTCACTGCCCATGTTGAACAGCAAGGTTATAAATGGAGCACTGCTTGCTAAATTGCCCCATTTTGCACAGACTCACTTCATGAATTGCCTGCTCTGACGTGTGGCTGAATTTGATGATTAAGCAAGAGCAAAAGAACTATGAACCTACTGGGGAAAACAGCCAACTAAATGGTATCAATGCAGGATGACTGAGAATAGAACGGTGTGTTAATGTTTTCATTGGCCTTGCCAACAAATATTTATGGATTGTCAATAGGGAAGGGGAGAAGGTGCTAAAGCAAAGTGCTTAGAGTTCAGATTACAAACGGCAAGTGGCATGTTGTGGGACAGAGGAGGGAAGGCAGACACACACCATCAATCTGGGGACAGAATTAGCACCCTTGTAAGGGGCTGAGCTCCTTCAGATCTTCAGACTTCCCTTATGCAATACTCCCCAAACACCCCAATTCTGTTCAGATCAATAGCATTTATTGTGTGCTGTGTAGAAGCCTCAGGGAGCTCAGGAGAGATCAGACAGGCCAGCCCAGGGGCAGGGAGCAGTCAAGAGAAAAGACTTCTCTGTCCTTATTCTGGCCTCCAGGATCCCTCTCTAGTCCACTGCAGCCATGATGCTGCCCCCCCAATTCTGGAGCCAGAGGACCCCATCACTCTGCAGGGACTTGCCCTCCAAGGCCCTCCCAGCTAATGGCTCTAAGACTTGTCTGTTCTAGTGCTTCTCAAGCTCTCTGTGGTGAAAGACCAGGTTTTATTTTGATTTCCCTTTAGTTTCCAATCCACTGTGGGATCAGTACTTTTATATAATAAATATTAATTACTAAATTAGTTTAGTAAATACATTAGAGAATGAAATAAGAAACAAAGATATACAAAATGCAAGACCACGTTTAATGATCACATGCAGCAGACATACATTAACCTACTAAAATCACTACGGAAGTTACTAGATGCTTACTCTCCATTTCTTTGCCTACTGAGTTGCAGACTAGTAGCAGAATGGCTTTTGCCTTGCTGGGGGACCCCATTCTGAATGGCTGTGCTCTAGACTACTGGTATCTAAAATGGTGTGCCAAGACAATCCACTGGGCACAGGAAGAAAGTATTGGCACTTCTACTTATATTTTTATTGCATCCTCATTTAGTTTTTATCTTTATGTGTATTTTTGATGTACACAGCACAATAGTAAAATAAGACATGTATATAATTTATAGGTTAATAAATTATATATGGCAAGTCGTGCCCAAAATCTTTTTACTGGAAGAGTTATGTGCTTCAATAATGTTTTAAATCTGTCACCCTCAACTACTCACATAAAAGTTACTGCTATGCCTCTGAGATATCTATTACCTTGCATTGAGCTTCTATTAAGATTTCAGCTGGGCGCAGTGGATCACGCCTGTAATCCCAGCCCTTTGGGAAGCTGAGGCAGGCGGATCATGAGGTCAGGAGATCAAGACCATCCTGATTAACGTGATAAAACCCCGTCTCCACTAAAAATACAAAAATTAGCTGGGTGTGGTGGCACATGCCTGTAGTCCCAGCCACACGGAAGACTGAGGCAGGAGAATCACTTGAACCTGGGAGGTGGAGGTTGCAGTGAGCCAACATTGTGCCACTGCACTCCAGCCTAGGCGACTGAGTGAGACTCCATCTCAAAAAAAAAAAAAAGATTTCATATAGTTATACCTGGCCTAAAATTATAATAAAATTATAAGTTATTTGCAGAACTGTGTCTTATTTATGCTTATTTATGTATTAAGCTGAGAAAAGTGTGGATGTGATCCAGGCACCATGTTAGGATGTGGAAATATGACGATGTCTAGGAATTAATCTCCATTCCTTAGGGTAGACGTATCTAAGTCAGGGACAGAGATTTACAAATTGATCATTGCTTTTAGTATGACATGTGCAATCAAGTAAGCATGTATGTTATAAACTTGGGGCATAAAGAGTGGTTCACTCCATTGGAGGCGGTACTCAGATAAAGATACCCGCAGTGGAGCTGATGCCTGAGAAGATGCTGACAGATAAGCAGACTTTGCATGGTTGACATGCAAAGCTAAGATATTTTGAGTAATAGCATGCAAAAAGGCATAGAGGTCTTCACACTCATTGCTGACTCTCATTCCCTCCTGCAATTGTCGTGTCTATTCCAGATCTCTCATCTTAGCATAAGATCCATCTATGCATCTTAAATGTTCCTCAGTCCACTCACTCAATGTATCAATGGCACCACCATCTCTCCCTCTCCCTGTACCCACATCAGACTCCTCCCCATTTCACTCCCATGCCCATTCTGTAAATATATGTTTCATTCTACCCCCTTACTATGTCTCAAAGACATTTTCTGCAGTATTGACAATGGTAACACTTTTTATAAAGCTACTATTTTTGACCGTTGTGTGCTGGCAAGGTTAAGGGCTGAGATTTAATCCTCTTGGAATCCACAGTGGCTAGCAGAGTTGTTAGCTTACTACATAATACTAGTACTAATTGATGATGATGATATTTAATGCTTACATGGTGCTTAATTTGTGCCAATGTTCTAAGCATTTCACATGTGATAACTCACTTAATTCTAAAAATAACCCTATGAAGTAGATACTCTTATTATACCTTTTTATAGGGGAAGAAAATGAAGCACAGAGGTGAAATTATTTTCCCAAGGTGCATAGCTTGTAACAGCCCAATGTTAAGTGCGTGAGTGAATACATAAACAGGAGAATAAATGAACAAGATCAGAGAAATGGGATAGGTCATACAATGATAATTTCTGTCATGCATATAGTTAGTAGATTGGGAGCCATTTCTTGGGTTTCTTTCTAAGGAGGTACTAGTTGCTATTTTGGCAGTTGTAGTTTACCCCAGGGTGTAGTGGTGTACCAGAGAGAATGGAATCTGATGTACATGATCCAAACAAATAAGAGGATAAAATATTCTTGATGGAGAGGGAAAGGAAGTTGGCTTGTTCAAGGTGTTATTTCAGTTGGAGATATGAGTCAGGGTGGTTTATCTGCAGTCTGTGCCTGCAGAGTGATGCTGGCATCCTGCCTCATTCAGCCCTTGCTACAAAAACATCGTGACAAGTGTCCCCCAGGGAGCCACATACCTGGGGTTTATACAACACCATGTCTTGGACATCTCTCAGGGGCTGTGGGACATCTGTCACTGTTCCTTACTATTATTATTATTATTATTGACAGAGTTTTGCCTTTGTTGCCCAGGCTGGAGTGCAGTGGCGCCATCTCGGCTCACTGCAACCACCGCCTTTTGGGTTCAAGCAATTCTCCTGCCTCAGCCTCCTGAGTAGCTGGGATTATAGGCGTATGCCACCACGCCCAGCTAATTTGTTGTATGTTTAGTAGAGATGGGTTTCATCGTATTGGCCAGGCTGGTCTCAAATTCCTGACCTCAGGTGATCCACCTGCCTTGCTTGGCCTCCCAAAGTGCAGGGATTACAGGTGTGAGCCACTGCGCCTGGCCTGTTCCTTATTTTTAAAACCTATTCTCAATCCTCATATCTCCTCTATCACATTGGAGCCTGGTTACCACAAACTATTGGCTGTACATTTTCCTAATCTAGAAAAACGATGCTGCATGGACCTGTTTTCTGTGTTTCTCAATTCCTAATCCTCCCTGAGCTGACCCTGCATTGCCATAGGGCTCTGTGCCACTGTTCTGTGGTTCTCCCCCGACCACTGATAAAGAAAAGCAATGCAAAGGGTTCTTCTCACTCTCTCACTGCCCTCTACAATCAAATAAATGTTAAGCCACCTCCACTTTTCCTGCTACTTTTATTTTCTTCCTTTCTCACAGCTATAAATAAATACATGAATAAACTGCCCACTCTGATTCATAGGCCGTCAGAACTATAAGGAATCTTCAGAACACTCTGGTTTGATTTCTTCCTTTTAAATATGAGCAAATGGAGGTCTAGAGAAGGTTGAGGACCCTGTTTATGGGGCACTGGGTAGATGGGAACCCTTGTTCGATTCTGAGGAACATGGGAGATAGAAATCATTCTCCCCTTGCTTAAATTTATCCCTGCAGCTTCTACATATATAATAAAATTAAACTGTAAATTGAATTTAGTACTTTCCTTTGACTTCTCTTCCATTTTTCTATTTAGAACAACCATTTACAAATCTATTTCATTTCTTCTCTTCTCTGCTGATTTCCTTTTCCAAATTATTATCTAATATAGAATAATGAAGAGATGGGTTATGTTTTTCACTGCTCCCTTCTAGTGATTGTATACAAATGAAAGAGTTGCCAATAGGATACCTGAAGAAAGATGAAACTTCAGTATCTGCTATTCCTGCAAGTCCTACCCTGTGAGCTCCAAAGATGAAAGCTGCTTTAGAGCAGTCATTGAAATGTGACATTATTTGTAAATGTCTGTTTACACACCCATCTTACCCAATGCATTATAAGCTCTGAAGGCATAAACTGTGTCACATTCCCTTTTGTGTTCCTTGTACATAGCACAGTCTTGCACATAGTACTTGCTCAATCAATTATTGCAGAGTTAGTGACTAAGTGCAGTTATCAGTCTGGCCACACATTCAATGCTTATCCTCCCCTAATAGAATAGACTACTTAGAGGAAATGGTCTTTGAGCTGAGCTTTAATGGAAAGAAAGACAACACATGATAGCAGGAAGAAGGAGGTTGCTTTTATGCACATGGAACAAGCCAGACAAAGGCTTGGAAGCGGGAGACTAAAATTACTAGGTTGCCCATCAGAAAATTAAACAGTCCATCCATTCATTAGAGAAAGAACAAATGACAGGCCTTATGCATTACCAGACTGTTAATTAGCAAGAGCCAGACTTGCTCTTATGGAAACCCAGACACTGAATGTCATGTTATCCAACCCTCTCAAGCCACCCTATTCTTAAAGCCTTACTATTCAAAATTGCAGAAATCGTACAGAGTACTGGTGCTGGAATAAGGGGTTACAATTCCTCTTTTATAACTGTCTCTTTCCTCCTATTTCTCAAGCTACTGAAATAGTTTGTATTTGTCCAAATGATCTCATGTTGAGTGGAGATATTGTCTGTGTGTGTGTATGTGTGTGTGTGTGTGTGTGTCTGTCTAGGGGACTCCTCATAATAAGCTTGCTGACCTCTTCCATTTGGGGGCCTTGCCTTTTAGACTTCAACTCACTCCACTTTGTCTGCTAGAATCAAATACAGCTTCCTAAGGGAAAACATGTCTAAAATGAGAGCAGAAGGATGACAGGGTCTCACAAAATGTCGAGTGTCTATTGGATGCCCCAAACTGTGTTTGATGCTTTATTCACTTGTTCCTCACAACAGTCCTGTAAAAGAGATACAATCCCTTTTTTACAGATAATAAAGCTAAGGTTCAGAGAAATTTTTTTAAAAATCTTTCTTGAGGTCACATAACTAAGTGATGAAACCGGAATGAAATCCAGGTCAAATACAGGTAAGCTTGTTATCCTTCCAACACACCACGCTTACGTTAGCAGTTACAAAATTATCCAAGGCAAACAACTAACCCAATTTAAAACTGGGGAAAGGGTTTGAACAGAAATTTCTCTAAAGAAGATATACAAATGGCCAATAAGCTCCTTAAAGGATGCTCAATATCGTTAGTCACTAGGGAAATGCAAATCAAAATCACAGTGACATACCACTTCACACCCTCTAGAATGGCTATAATAAAAATGACAGACAATAACAATTGTTGATTAGGATGTGGAGAAATTGTATGAGAAATCAACAATTGTATGAGAAATCAACCTTCATACAATTGTTGATTGGAATATAATACAGCTGCCTTGGAAAATAATCTGTCAGTTTCTCAAAAAGTTAAACATAGACTTACCATATGTTCCACCAATATTACTTCTAGATATATATACAAGAGAATTTAAAACAATTGGAACACTAAAACTTGTCCATGATGTTTAGAGCAGCATTATTATAATAGGTAACAAGAAAAAACCAACCCAAATACCCATCAACTGATGAAAAACCGTGCTATATCTATATATTGGAATATTATTCAGCCATAAAAATGTGGATAGTATTGATACATACTACAACATGGATGAACCTTGAAAGCATTTTGTTAAGGGAAAGAAGCCAGTCACAAAAAGTCATCTATTGTATGATTCCGCTTATGTGAAATGTCCAGAAAAGGCAAATCTATAGGAATAGAAAGTAGAATGGTGGCTGTGAGTGAGCAGTGGGGAAGGGCAAGTGACTACTAAGGGATATTGGGTTTCTTTTTGGGGTGATGAAAATGCTCTAGAATTAGATAGTGGTGACGGTTGCACAACTCTGAATACACTAAAAATCACCGAATTGTACAGTTTAAGGGCCCATTTTATGATATGTGAATTATGTCTCAATAAAGTTATTATAGAGGCCGGGTATGGTGGCTCATGCCTGTAATCTCAGAAGTTTGGGAGGCCGAAGCAGATGGATTGCCTGAGGTCAGGAGTTTGAGGCCAGCATGACCAACATGGGGAAAGCCCATCTCTACTAAAAATACAAAAATTAGCTGGGCATGGTGGTGGGTGCCTGTAATGCCAGTTACTCGGAAGGCTGAGGCAGGAGAATCGCTTGAACACAGCGGGGCGGAGGTTGCAGTGAGCTGAGATCAAGCCACTTCAATTCAGCCTGGGTGAAAGAGCAAAATGCCATCATAAATAAATAAATACATAAATAAATAAAGTTATTATAGAAAATGCATCTGAGACCAGAGGGCTGGCCTAAGCAAGTGTCAGGTAGCCATGCTTATGAAAAACTCAAGGGCACTGAGCACATACTACCAAGATTTAGGATTTGACAATAAAATAAAATGACTGACACAATGCTTGCTGGGAGTGTCTGTAAATGACAGCTTCAGAAATGGGGTTCTTGATAAACAGCCAAAAACGAGAATGAAAACACCCCTTTTGAATCTGTGGAGACATACTTCACTAAATACAAGTAATATTAGTGTAGGCCACAGAGATTACAGTGCTTGAGAGTGTGCAGTCAATAGAAGATACAGCCATCATTTATAATACAATAGCATGATGAAGGTAGGCTTAGTACTAGGATCCACCATTGCCACTTTCACTTGTTCATTTATTTAAAAATATTTATTGAGCATCTAGAATGTGCCAGGTATCTTGCTAGTTGAGTTATAATTTATTATGTTTACTTCCTCACTCATGAAATGTTAGTCTCTTCATTTTACAGATGAAAAATCTGAGGCTCATAGAAGTGAAGAAAACTGCCCAAAGTCACACAGCTAGTGAGTGGTGGAGGTAGAATTTGTGCCCAGATTTGTCTGACTCCAAAGCTAACGGCCAGAGAGGTTTGGGCTGGAGGGTCAAGAACAAGTAGTGGTTTACCAAGTGTGGACCATATGGCGATGGGGTAGATAAGGATGGTGGTGATGTAAGTAGCATCCAGTCCAGACTCTGCAGTCAAATGCCTGGGTTTGAATCTTGCCTCTGCCACCTCATGGGAATCTTGTGTCAATTAATAAGTGTATTTATGCAAAAATGCTTACAACAGTGGTTGGCATGTAGTGAAGATTCAACGTGTAGAAATTTTATTATAGCCTTTTATGCATACAAGCTCAGTGTTGTGGCTCTGATGTTGACGATCATTAAGATAAAAAAAAACCCTTTCAGATTTACAGTTAAAACATGGTTAACTCTGGAGAGGAGGATTGGTGAAGAAGTAGGGTAAATAGAGAAGAAGGATATTTTCTCTGTTTTTACAAGGTTTGAATTTTTTATAATCATGTATTATTTTTTAAAATAAAAACAACATATCTTATAAAAATGCTTACACCAATAAAAGAACACTTGTGCTTGGGGAAAAATAATTCTGGAGGATCTGCACTTATTTTAATTCCTGGGGAAACCCAAAAAGTCAACCTACTAAATGCAACCTCCTGTCCAGAGTCTTTGCAGTGAGAGGCACACTGCCAATTTTATAGATTCATTTACTTTACTCCTTCAGCCTGTTTTCCATTATGGGCAATTTGCTGTCATTCGATCTTAATAGATGACCTGGCAGACATTTCTAGACCTCAGCTCTGCACAGAGCACCTCTCAGATTCCTCCCTGCTAGGTACTCCCTAGAAGGAGGATGTTTACAGAAGCCTACAAGCAGGGTCTTTCTCTAGGAGACTCATAGATGGGTAGGGGAGACCTGTGAAGTGGGAGTCTGAACATTCCAATTATTGCTGAAATCTGGAGCTAAATAGAAGGAGGAAGACGAAGAGGTGAGTAGCTAGTATCCCTCTCAGTGAGGAATGACAAGCCATCTCAAGCATCTTACCCTGGACAGTGTAGGTAGGCTGTGCAGCTTCCATCTTGCCCAGTCTAAGTTTTCCATGTCAACTTTAGAAGGCTGTTTTTCCTTGGCTGAAATTTGGCTTTCTCATCTGTGAATTTGACTTCATATTTCCTCTGTTCCATGAATTTGGTGAAATCTATTTAGCTATGGCCTGAAATGTATTGCAAGTCTTCTGAGAGCAAACTATTGAACATTTTCATAATGGAAGTGAAATGATACAGAAATAAGGACAGAGTACAGTTGAGTGACTCATTGTCAGGCTTGAAGGAATCCAAGTGTGTGAGAAAGCACTTAATTCACCTTTAGACTTAGCCCACCAGAATAGAGTCCAAAGCCAGCAAAAATTCAATGTTTTACACTTAACTATATATAAGGATGAGTATATGCTAGGAGCCAACATCAAGGACCCAAGGAGAAAGGTTCTAGAATGTTGTAAGGAAAAAAAAAAAGTCTATCATTATCTTTCAGGTATCTCTATAAGAGTAACTAGAAATTGTTATCTCCTAGCTAAAGTCCCAAGAACAAGTGCCTCCCAGGGCTTCCTGCCCTTTGAAACACACCTGTATCCCATCTCCACTGGACTCTGAACAACACATGTCTCCATTTTCTCTCTCCCTCTGCTGAGCCAGATCTTGGCATGGGAGCAGACAAAGAGGCAGCCCTGAGGTGTCTCCATCTCACATATCCCTTACTAGGACAAGATGCCCTCTGTCCTACTCTCCTATGCTTGAATGAAGGTTTACCGAAGGCCAGTACAACCTCATGCAGAAAAGGGGGAGAGTTCAGAGCTCACATGGTTCAAGTTATAAAATGATCCAAGAATTTAAGAGGCAAAGACCACTGGTGCCTGAGACCACTGGTATCTGCTTTACATGGCTTTTCTTCTGTTCCCATCCCACATGCAACCAGACAGTGTGAGAATCTGGTGGTTCACACACCACTGGGTTTTCTCTTCTTTTCTATCTCTTGAGTGGGCAGTGGGAGAAAGAGGGGATTTTCTTTTTCCTGAGTTCTTCATCTCTTTATGGAAATGTTCCTAATGGCAGTGCAATATATCTGTTATGAAAAAGTTCTTATTTTACTAACTGTTGGTTTATTTACTAAGTTGTTAATAAACTGTTGGTTTACTTACTAACCGTTGGTTTATTTACTGATCTGTTGATAAGTGTGGTATTGGGGAGGCTTGAAGGAATCTGAGATATGCCCTAGCCTCCATTTCCAAAAGGAGGAGACATTTTTGCAAATGTGATAGAATTATTAAAATTACATAAAATCAACTGTATTATGAAATAAGCCTCGTGGGTTCTGTAATTGGTATTAGATCACACTTTCAAAAAATAATCAAAATAGAAAGGAGTTTCTTTAAGTACATTTGAACAACTAAACAAGCAATGATACTTTAACTGTACTATTTCTGTCCAGCTGGCCTATCTGCTCAAATTTTCTTCAAATCAACACTTGCTTAGCTCTGTATCATCAGGATGCTGCAACCTTTGGATCATTTGTACAGCTTAGCCTGAGTGACTAGGACTGGCTTGGTGGGGAACCTGGACCAACTTTAGTGTCCATCCTGTAGCTATCCAGAAAGGAGAGGAAGGTGAGAAGGCAGAAAAAGGGGAGAGCTGCACATTCTTAGCATGTTGGGAGATTCTAGAAACATCTAGGACTCAAATACGTTTAGTAAACTAAAATTGGCAGACCACGTGATAAGAGGAAAAAAGCGATGAGGCAAGTCTCCCTGTTGTTCCCTCTAGTAGCCACCCTCCATTTCCCGTCTGGCTTACTCTCTAGCTTCCCCTTCTCAGTCTAGACACTTGGATCAAGATGTTTTAGAATACGCTTGCAGTGTTTTCACTTTTGCACTTTTACTCGGGCCTTCCCTCTTTCTTCCACACTTTTCAAGGCTTAGCTCAGAAAATTATGTTCTTTGTGAGGGCTCCCCTGAGATGTTCTAGTTTTTTAAATTTTATATTTATATAATTTTATATTTATATAAATATATTTTATATCATATAAAATATATTTTTATATTATGTAAAAATATATATTTTATATTATATAAAATTTTATATTATTTATATTATATAAACATATATAATATAAATATATATTTATATAAATATAAAATTTTATATATATATGAAACTTTTAAGTTCAGGGGTATATGTGCAGGTTTGTTATACAGGTAAACTCATGTCACGGGGTTTGTTGTACAAATTATTTCATCACCCAGATATTAAGCCTAGTTCCCATTAGTTATTTTTCCTGATCCTCTCCCACCGCCCACCCTCCACCCTCCTATAGGTTCCAGTGTGTGATGTTCTTCTCTATGCATTCTCATCATTTAGCTCCCAGTTACAAGTGAGAACAAGTGGTTTTTGGTTTTCTGTTCCTGCATTAGTTTGCTAAGGATAATGGCCTCCAACTTCATCCATGTCCCTGCAAAGGACATGATCTCATTCTTTTTTATGGCTGCATAATATTCCATGGTGTATATGTACCACAATTTCTTTCTCCAGTCCATCATTGATGGGTATTCAGATTGATTCCATGTGTTTGTTATTGTGAATAGTGCTGTAATGAACATATGTATGCATGCATCTTTATAAAAGAATGATTTATATTCCTTTGGGTATATACCCAATAATAGAATTGCTGAGTTGAACAGTAATTTACAAGAAAGAAACAACCTCATTAAAAAGTGGGCAAAGGACATGAACTGACACGATTCAAAAGAAGACATACATGCAGCCAAAAATCATATAAAAAAAAGTTCAACATCACTGATTGGTAGAGAAATGCAAATCAGAACCACAGTGAGATACCATCTCACACCAGTCAGAATGGCTATTATTAAAAAGTCAGTAAATAACAGATGTTGGCGAGGTTGTGGAGAAAAAGGAGCGCTTGTACACTATTGATGGGAGTGTAAATTAGTCCAACCGTTTTTGGAAGAGAGTGTAGTGATTCTTCAAAGATGAGATGTTCTATTGAATTTAATGTCTCTTTTCCCTGAGCCACTAAAGCCCTTGGCCTGGGCACCTGTGTTCTCCCATGTATTATTTAGTGTGCTCTCCCTAAACCTCACCAATATCCTCCACATTCTGCCCTCCACCTCATCATAGCCGTCTCAAATCATACATTACAAACTTTTTGAGACATGGGTTGTGTCTTATTCATTTCTATATTATCCATAGCAGATGGCACTGATCTAGACTACTGTGGACACTAAAAGTTAAATATTGGCTGTGAATTGTAACAGTAGACCTGATTCTATGAGTGAAAATTTGCTTGAGTTTTAGATAGTTATTTTCAGGCATACCAAGTTTAATTTAGAAAACTCCATCTTCTACTGCTATAAATGGCCCTGGCAGCCTAAGAAATTTCAGCTCCTTCCAAAGGTGAACATTTCTCACCCCGTTGTTAACTCAGTGTCTTTATATACTATGAATACAGTTAGGCATAACCAGTTGGCTCAGGCCCATAGTTTATCCAGCTGATCTTGTCCCTGGCATGATGTTAGTAGGATCCACATGGGTCCATGTTCTAATGGGACTCAGGTCCAAGCACAAATTTAAACAAAATATTTGAGACCTGAGACAGATGCACACGATGATGGTGCTACATTTTGATGCTCTGTTATTTAGCAGGTAAATGCAAACTACCCACCCAGCTGGGTGGTGCCCAGGTACCCTGGGTCATTTTCATGTATTGCTAATTGGAAAGCCTTTGAAAGGCAACAAGCTGCTTAGAGGCACTCAACAGGCTGACTGTTCACCTGAGGTGGCTCTAAGAGTCTATGGCTTTTATGAATTATGGGGAACAGTATATAAAAGGGTTATGAACGAGGTATCTGTTTAGACAGAATGAGGTTAAAGTCCTGCCCTACCACTTCTAAAGAAGGGATGTAAAACAAAAGACTTAATGTCATTCATGCTCATTTTTTAAAATCTGTAAGTTGGAGAAATAGCTCACTTCCTGGCATTGTCCTGAGGGTTCTATGAGATTGTACACCTCTCAATAGTGTCAGACACATAGTAAATGCTCAGGGTGTGCTAGCTGGCTATTATGAGTTGACCGCTTCTGTGTGCTGAGTGACAGGTGCTCTACCTCCTGAGTGACAGATGCTTCTCCATTGGTTCTGGCTTTTGAGCAGGAGGTATTGCTCTGTGAAGACTGTGCTGAACTCACTGTATCCTCAGCAGAGCTCTGAGATTTCCAGGGGATTTAAAAGGTTAAGAGGATAATGGTACAACCCTGGCTGTCAAAAACCTTTCCCTGACTGTCTGAGTCTGGGAGAAGGGCAGCAGAGGCTCCATGGGTTTGAACAACGCAACCTGTAACAGGCCCAGAAACACACTGTGAGCAGAAGCCAGGCTGGGGGCCTTCTGGAGAGTAAGCCATGGAGAGAGTGAGCTACAGGGACCCATGCTGGGGCTACATTTCTAATCTTGGCCTCATTAGCATCTTCCCAACCAACCAATGTAATACACATTTATTAATTCATTCACTCAATAAAATTTTATTAAGTACCTGCTCTGTGCCAGGCACTGAGTTCATGGAATTTTCATTCAATTAAAGGAGACGTATGTCAATCAATTTGCCACAGGAATAGCAAGGTGGGCCTGATTCTCAAACCTTAGTGTGCATCAGAATCACCTGAAGGGTTTGTTAAACAGACTGGGGCCCCACTCGTGGCCTCTGATTCAATGGGCCTGGAGTGCGGCCCAATCATTTGCATTCCTAAGGAGATTCTAGGTGCCACTGTGCTGCTGATCTTGGAACCACACTTGGAGAACCACTACTACATCACAACAAACTGTGAGAAGTTCTCTGGGGGGAAAACAAGAGGCCTCTGGGAGAGCACATGAGGAGGACCTAACTCAGATTGGAAGAGTCTCAGAAGGACTCTCTGAGAAGTAGCATTTGAACAGAGCCTTGAAGGATGAATAGGTGAGAAAGATAGATGCAAGGGGTGAAAATGTGGAAACTGTGAGGAGGAAAGGGGCGGGGGAGTGGGAGAATGGATGCCAGCGTAGCTGCAGTGTGGTGGGTGGGCCAGGGGTTGGATGGACCATGCAGGGCCTGTGGAGAAGGATTGTGGGTCTATGCCAAGCACAATGGAAGGAGCCTTTGTTAAGTAGAAAATTGACAAGTTCTCGGCCAGACGTGGTGGCTCATACCTGTAATCCCGGTACTTCAGGGACAATCCAGCCTGATCAACATGGTGAAACCCTTTGTCTACTAAAAATACAAAAATTAGCTGGGTGTGGTGGCGCATACCTGTAATCCCAGCTACTTGGGAGGCTGAGGCGGGAGAATTGCTTGAACCCAGGATGTGGAGGTTGCAGTGAGCTGATATCGCATCATTGCACTCCAACCTGGGCAACAAGAGCAAAACTCTGTCAAAAAAAAAAATTAACATGTTCTGATTTATGTTTGTAAAATTTAACTTATTACCACTGTATGGCAGATGTGTTGGAGAGAAGCAAAAATGGTTGTTAGGAAGCTTCTACAGAAGTTCTGGCAAAAGATGGTGGCTTTTGTGGTGGGTGGGTGGTGCCTGTGGTGGCTGAGAGAAGTAGGTAACTCTGAGATATTGTTTGAATATAAAACTAGTAGAATTTGGTGATGGACTGGATATGGGAGAGAGAGAGGAAAAAGTTAAAGATGGTTGGCTGGGCACGGTGGCTCATGTCTATAATCCCAGCACTTTGGGAGACCGAGGTGGAAGGATCTCTTGAGCCCAGGAGTTCAAGACCAGCCTGGGCAACATGGTGAGACTCTGTCTCTACAAACAGTACAAAAATTAGCCGGGCATAGTGGCACATGCCTGCAGTCCTGGCTGCTTAGGAGGCTGAGGTAGGAGGATCACCTTAGCCTGTCGAGGCTACAGTGAGCCATGATCTCACCACTCTACTCCAGCCTGAGTGATAGAGTGAGACACTGTCTCAAAAAAGAAAAAAAAAGCATTAAAGATGGTCACAGGCAAGTAAGATTAAATTATAGCAGCAGGACAGATCTGATGATCTTCCTGAGAAAGCAATGAAAATTTTGTGTCCATATCCACTGACAGTCTTTATCTAACCTTGCTCCTGTCCTTCCTCCTCTGTCATCTCTTTATTCTCAAGCCAGCCTATACCCACCTGTCACTTGGGCTAGGTAAGCTATTTGCTGCAGCAATAAGCTATCTGAAGATAAGGGCAAGGCTCTGACCATATGAAACAAGACCTGTGGGGTTGGGCTCCCTGTATGACAAACATAGTGGGGAAAAAGGATTGTCCAGACACACAGGCTCTGCATCCCTTTCAAATTTTGTCTACTAAACTCATAAAGCATTAATCAGAGAAAGCTTATCATTGCCATGCTTAGTGAACTGTGGCAACACTGAACCGTGGAGTGCTATGCCTTGCCCTCTGCTAGAGAGGGAATGGAGCCAATTCCAGAGTGGGGGGTTGAAGCTTCCTGACTCCCAGGTATCTCACTGGGGCCTCTTGCTCAAGCAAGTAGAAGTAGGTCATAAGCAGCAATCAGGGACAGGAACAGGATGTTCCCAGCTGGAGGTTTGAATACCAGTGAGTCAAAGTGGAGGTTCCCATGGCAATGGTAATGCTACCTCTTTTTTGAGACCAGCAATCCAGCAATATGGGGGTGAGTCAACTGCTGCTTTGAAAATCTGTTGTATTTCTTCAGTTTCATCTGTAAGATTGGAAATATTTATGATGACTTGGGTCCTGGGCAATTGGTAGAGTTTCAGATGTTTTTCCACATGGTGATGTGGTCTCAGGATAGAGGCCCGGAAACACCACCTCACAAAGTGTCTTTCCCCAGTCTGCTGCATGACCCTCAGAGAATGATGGACTTTAAGGCTCCAATGGAGTGAGATTTTCCAGTAGCTTAAAGCTCTTTTAGGGTATTTTAAAACCTTCCAACTTTACTGATTTGAAAAAGAGATCAAGAAGAGAAGGATGAATGGAGAAGATCCTACTGACTGTTTCAGAAAGATCTCTGAGAACCTTTGCTTTAGTCTCTGTCTTTTTAAGAGGATATATTCAGAAAAAGATGGCTAGAGCCTCCTCTCTGAGCCCCTCTTCATATTTCCTTGCACATTTGGTCAGTTGCATGCCCAGACCATGCAGGCCCTTAGCACTTCATCTCAGCAGCAGTCAGAGAATTCTTGAATCACAGAATCTTAGAGCTGGAAAGTGCTTTAGTCAGAGAGGGGTGAGCATAGGGCTGCCTGAGACTTTAAAGCTTCAACCAGGTGAGGCCTTTACCACAGTGCAGGGCCTTGATGTGGTCACCATGTTCCTAGGACCAGCCATTAGTTTTATAGATACTAGTCTCATAGACGGACTTAAAATAACCAGGCTTGCAATAAACTGGCATATAAATGCAAATGTCCATATTTGCATTTTATGATGGGGGGTATTCTATTTCAGTGACCAGAATTCTCACTCACATGTGTCTTTTTTTTTTTTTTTGAGACAGAGTCTCATTCTGTCGCCCAGGCTGGAGTGCTGTGGTGCGATCTTGGCTCACTGCAAACTTCGCCTCCAAGGGTTCAAGCAATTCTCCACCTCAGCCTCCCAAACCTTCGCTTCCCAGGTTCAAGCGATTCTCCTGCCTCAGCCTCCCAAGTAGCTGGGATTATAGGTGCCTGCCTCCATATCCGGCTGCTTTTTGTAGTTTTAGTAGAGACGGGGTTTCACCATGTTGGCCAGGCTGGTCTTGAACTCCTGACCTCAGGTGATCTACCTGCCTTGGCCTCCCTAAGTGCTGGGATTACAGGCGTGAGCCACCGTGCCCAGCCTCTCACACATCTCTTATCGAATGTCAAGCTGTTCAGGGGATTGAATTGGTAATCAGAAGCTCAGAAGCTTGCTTAGTGATCAGTGCTTCGGAGCAAAGGAAGGTGGATGATTTTGAAGGCTTTTTTATCTTGAAGAGAGAACTCTGACGAAATCTCCCTGCCCAACAACAGACACTTTTTGGGGTTAGAGCAGAATGCTTGGTGCCCTGAACTAGACATTCTCACTCCAGGACAGCCCTGGGAAAATAAGTATTGATAAGTCTGTTCCCTTGGGCTTACATAGGATCCACTCAGATAGTGTCCTTGTTGGTAGCACAAGGACATTGGGCTCCAATGGAGTGGGGGGTTTTGCAGTATTCCAGACATGATATGGCCAGCACATAACTGTAAAAGCTATTGTCTTCCTCAGTCTGCACAAGATACAGGACATGCATGTTCTAGAGTTATAGCCATGTGTAGTATAGCCAAGAATGAGGATAAAAGCAGAAACAGCTTCTGAGAAATCAAGATACGTGTAGCAAAACTCATTGGATGACATTGCAGGTCACTGGGTTTCAACTGTCTTGATGTTCATGTCATTTACAGTTATGTCCTCACAAATCACACCCTGCTCACCTTGTCTCCTGATTTATTGACGTTCTCTTAGGATGAGTTGATCATTCATAGTCTCCCTTTCCAAGGGTACCTGGTTTCTATTTTCTTATAGGGACCCTGTTAGAGCCTCTTTCAGGATTGCAGAGGACTAGTAGCTCACCCAATCTAACACTTTAGAACAAGTATTTCCAATGCCATATCTCCAGCCTGCCTTGGCTTGAATGCTGCCAACAGTATGGAATTCACCACTCTTCTAGAGATTTAGTAGTTTCAACAAAGACCCTGGGCTAAAAGGGATAAACCAGTCAGAAGATATTATCAATGCCCAATGGTGTGTCTAGCACTTGACCTGTGGTTAAGGTTTTCTAGGTGCTATGGGGGATGCTAAAGAAAAGCAAGTAGACCAGGAATGGTTAGTTGGCCCCTTTCCAAAGTTCTGCAGGCGAAGAGGGTTCAGACATTCACAGACTTGGCAGTTTGTGTCCTCAGTACCCCTAGAGCTCATTCAATCACCTAGAACTACACCACTCCTGTCCATCCAGGGCTCTAGGTATCCGCCACTTTGATGGAAAAAGCTGAACCCTGTGGCCTGTGCGAAGAATTGTAAGGGCAAGGTTGGGTCTAGCATGGAGGGAACAGCCTGCCACCGGGAATCCATGTGCCTGGTTGGAGTGTCTGAAAATCCCACCATACCTTTGGCCTCTTTTTTTTTTCTTAGTTATAGTATATCTCCAGAAAGCTCCTATTATAATGCAAATCATTTTACATGAACTCAGTAACAGATAAAGACCTAAGTGGCTGAGCAAAAACTAAGACTTTGAGTATGAGGCACTGAAGGAGAGGATAGAAATGCTGAGTGATGATAGGCTGGCTAATAACAGCGATGAGACACAGCCCCCTGGGGCCTCACAACCCCTAGTGCATGATTCCACAGTGACATTTTATTGCCATTTTGCTGACACAGTTTTAGAACTGGGAAAATTTCTCTTCAAATCCATGTTGAACTCAGTGAACTAGCTCATGGTGCAAATCCCAGATATCTCACTTAATAACTTTGTGTCTTAGGTAAGATCCTTAATTTCTTTGAGCTATACTTCACCTAACTATAAAAGAGAGAAAATAATACCTACCCAGAAGGACTGTTTGTGAAGATTAAGTGAACTTATGTGCAATGTGTGGTGCATGGTAGACATACAATAAATGGAAATTATTATTTCTCCTTTTATTTCTGTAGCAGCTTCCTTTAATGATGTCTATAAAGAATTCCTTCTGCTCCACTCCCAAGAGTATCATCTAGATGTAAAATTGTTCACTCAAGTATTCCATGAGCTGAACTGTGATCAAGCCTAATAACAAAAGTGAATTTTGACTAAGAAGCATTGGCCTTTGAAAGTCAGACGTGCATATTCCTTACTAAAGATAACTTACGTTCTTTGAATGATAAAATTATAGTAATAAGATTTTTTACTTTCTAAAGGAGGGCCCCGTTCTTTCTTTCTGTTTTCCTTCCTCCTTTTTTCTTCCCTTTTTCAGCCTTCAAGGTATCTTTGAATGGATTTCTCTCAAATTTTCCTCCCAAATTGACAGGGGCTGACCAGGACAGTTCCCTGATCTCAGCTGGTGAGTGGGAACAGAGACTCTCTTGTTCTCCTGCACATGCTGGGTCATGGCTCTTGCTTGATGTGTGGAAGAAGGAAGAAAGAAGATCTTGACCATCTCCTCTCCCCATTCATTTATTCACACCACTTAACACCCTCTATTATGATTCCCTTGGAAGATGAGTTCCATGACGGCAGGGACTGTGTATCTTGTATGTCTTCACATGCTCAGTGTTTGCACACTGTCTGGTGCACAGCAGGGACTCGATGTGTGAATGTGTGGGATGGTGGCCTGGTAGGGCAAGGTTACACAGCAAGTCTAGGACAGAGCCTAACTCTGGAGCCTCAGACTATATTCTGCCAGTCAAAGCAAAAGAATCTTGATTTCGGCCTGAGAGATGCATCTTCTAGCAAAGTCAGCATTGGGATGGCTTTCCTTCTCAGAGGGGTGGGCTTCCTAGTTCTCCCTCCCAGGCTCCTAGTCTGCAAGGCCAAGATCCAGTTCCAGAAGAAAATCAGTATTTGATGTTCCCTTCCTTCCCCAGCATTGGTTCAGAGCGCTGGAAATCGCATGCCCTCCTTACACCACGCAGATAGGAAATTTCTCCTTTGGCTTTTACCTTCTGGGCCTGGGCCCCCCACTGCTGCGGTGGATTTTAGCTATATTATTTTCTGCTGCTCTGAGTGCCAACAGCACACTCAGCATTAGACACAAACATGCAAAGACGCAGCTCTTGCCTGCCCCAAAGGCTTGCTGGGTAAGTTAAACAGACTATAAAATGCAGACTTCAAATATGCCAGAGGCAAAGGCATTTAAAATTCTCAGCGGGGGCCGAAAAGAAAATGCTTTTAAAGTCTTTTCATTTCTTCCTCTTCCTTTGCCTTCAGCATCCGAGCTGTCTGAGAGTTGTCCTGCCTCTTCTGTCTATGACCATTTAAGGATGACTGGTCCTTTTGTGAGTGGGCAAAGGCTTTGAGATATTGGCTGTGAATGTGGACAGCTCTTCCCAGGCTGCCCAAAGGAGCAGAGGCAGCTAAACTCGGCAACAAACATTTCCAAGCCAGCTTTCCATTCCACCATGCGTAATGGTGTTATTAAATTGATGATTCAGGATCTCAAAGCAGCAGAGCTCTGTCCTTTGGGAGAAATATAATCCATATGTCAGGTTTTACCTAGGCTATTTCTGAACACCAGAAACCAGTGCCTAGGACAGTGTAGATCAGAGAGCAGGTGAGCTGGGCGCTTTGGGATCAGAAGCCCCCTGGGCCAGAGTTTTGCAGATAATGCTCTGGTCCACTGAGTCACCAGCTTGGTGCACTGAGTCCATGCTATGTTCACTTTGGTGACCCTTTCTCCTAGCAAAGACATAACCTGGTGTCGTATCTCTCCTAAGCAATATGAGGAGATACTACCTTGACTTCCAAGGATTTGTATCCTGATCTTCTGGTTGGGATATTATTTCAGGGAAGTTATGTTCACTGGCTGATGAAAGCATCAAGACTGAAATAGTGAACTCAGATCTCGCCAAAACACAAGACCTCCAAAAGCATAATACCTTCCTTCCATCTGGAATGTGTGGCAGGGTGGAATGAAGGAAAGAAGTTTTTGTGTTTGTTTTGTTAAAGCAAAGGGACCTACTTGAAATGCCCCTTATTGTGCATGTATCAGGAAAGACCTTTTGTTCCAGCAAGTCTCCAAACACTTGGCTGCAAGGGTGGTCTGATGTATTATGCACAAATGTTTACATTTTCTCAGTCATTCCCCCACACCCCTGATGTCCTTCTCTTATTTTTGACTGAGAAAAGAGTCTTAGGAACAAATGACATAAATATTTTGGTGAATCTAATATTGGATTGAATTTTGCTTGGTGCAGTTCCTTATACACAGGGGAGCTCAATGGATGGGCACTGATGGTGAGGGAGCTAGAAATGATTTAATAGTAACTCACTCAGCAGTCCCAGAATAAATTACTTCTATTCCCGCTACGGCCTGTGTGTGCACTTACATACTCATGCTTGTGGACATGTGGACGCACGCACAGCTTAAGAGCCAACAAGCCATGTTGCTTATTCAAGGGACCATAAACCTTTAAAAGATGGCTTTGCTGAGCTGGCTGTTTTAACTAAACTTCATGTCAAATTGAAAAGGGGAGAACATACCAACATGTCACCCTTGCTGAGAAAATGAAAGAGCAGGGCATTTTATATATAGGTCCTGTCTTTTAAAGGAAGGCAGTCAAAGACAGACCTTTCTAAATGAATGTGAGGGGTTGGGGAGCAGTGTAGGAATGGGGGAAGTATATCAGGAATCCCCTTGGGGTTACCTTTTTGTGGACATGTCCCCATTTGTTCACTCCTCCTGGCCCAAGTAGCCATGGAAGGGAGCCAAGTTTCTGAGGAAGGCATGTGCTCACTTAGAGTGCTGGTGTGAATAAAAAGGGTTGAAGTCAACGGCTCTAAAAGAGTGTGATGACTAGGGGCCATCTAACACCTGGGCAGTGGTAACACTCAAGGAAAAATAGTTTCCATTCTAAGGTCTGGGACTTAATGGGAGCCCCTGCTATATGCTGCACTACTGTTAATGCATTTCAAAAATAAGTGCTACTGCAGTCACTCGTAGACTCAGAGGTATTTTTAATAACTCCTGTGTCCAGTGCTAAGGGCTTCAGAAACACAAGGGTAGTGCGGTAGTAATAACAACAAACACTTTTATAATGCTTACTATGTGTCCAGCACTTTCCCAGGCTTTTTCCATATAATAATGTATTTAATTTAATTTAATTCTCTCAACAGCCCCATGAGGGAAGTACTATCATCATCATCATCATCATCATTATGATCATTTTTAGAGAAATAGGGTCTTGCTCTGTCACCCAGGCTGGAGTGCAGTGGCATGATCATGACTTACTGCAGCCTCGACCTCCTGGGCTTAAGTGATTCTCCTCTCTCACCCTCTTGAGTAGCTAGGACTACAGGCATGCCCAGCTAATTTTTGTATTTTCTGTAGAGATGGCATCTCATTATATTGCCCATGCTAGTCTCAAACTTCTGGCCTCAAGCGATCCTCCCACCTTGGCCTCCAAAATGCTGGGATTATAGGTGTGAACCCAGTGCCCAGCTGGGAGGTATTATTATTATCCCCTTTTACAGATTATAAGCCATGTTCTCTATAGTAGTGATGGAATACTCACAGAAGAAAGTGACAAAGTGCCAGAGAAGATACAAAGGAAGTGAAATAGTAGTTTGTAGGAAGGAAAAGTGACTTCCCACCCAGAAGGTCAAGGAAGGCTTTATGGAGGAGGTGGAATCTGAGGGGTCTTGAAGAGTGGAGTGGGTTTCTATGTGTTTGCTCTTTTTCTGCTTTGTCATAGAAAGAAAAGGGGTGAGAAATGACCATAATGGAGTAAGAATGGGGTGTAGGGCTGTTTAGGCTGTCAAAAGTTGAAATTACGACATATTTAATTTAAAGATCTTCATTGACATGTATTTGTGATTCTAGAATCAGGCAACGCCTCATTCTGTGAAATAGAATGAGTGTTCCGATGAGCTGAGCAGAGGAAATTGGTTTCACAAACAAAAAAAGGCTGAGGAAAGCAGAAACAGAAAACAAAATGAGGCTGGTCGTTCCAAAGCTACTTTCCTTGTAAAGGTTATAGCAGAGGAGACTTCCTTATCATGCCAGCTAAAACTGCCCTGTGTGGGGACTCAGCAATTATCTCCCTCTTCTGATTTCTTGGAAAGTAAGATCAACATGCCTGTAGTCCCAGGTACTCAAAAGGGTGAGAGAGGAGAATCACTTGAGCCCAGAAGGTCAAGGCTGCAGTAAGTCATGATTGTGCCACCACACTCCAGAGCAGGGCCCTATCTCTCTATAAATGATGATGATGATGATAATGCCTCCCTCATGGGGCTATTGAGAGGATTAAATTAGATTAAATACATTATTATAGTTTTGGCTTGGTAATATGGAACTTCAGCATGAGGGACTCCATTTTGGTTTGGTCTGTTGTGGCTGGTGCAGGAGCTCAGTCCCAACCAGTGGCCTTTTATAAATGTTAATTAACAAGGCAGAGGGCTGTAAGAGCAGAGATACAGAGGTTGTGGGTCGCTGGGGATGACAACATGTTTGTTATCGCTGGGAAATCGAAGAACAAGAGTCTGGAAAGGTAGAGAAAAGGCAAGTAAAGGTAAATTTGGAGTTCTGACTCATTTGTGTTGACCTTGAAGGTGAGATCAGGGGTGTTCAGTCTGGTGGCAGGGGAAACGATGGAACTGAGAGGAAAAACCCTGGAGGCCATGGCAGAGAGGGACTACTAGTAAACAGTCCAACTGAGAGGCGAGGAGAACCTAGCAGCAGTAGAAATGGAGCTGAGAATCAGGAGACAGATGTGAGAGGTGACAAATGATTAGATGTGGGGAAATATATTCGTTCATTTCCTGTTGCTTATTACACCGTACCTGAAACTGGGCAATTTATAAAGAAAAGGATTTTATTTCTTATAGTTATGAAAGCTGAGAAGTCCCAGGTTGAGGGGCTGCATTTGATGAGGGCCTTCCTGCTGGGGGTGCTCTGTGAAGAGTCCCGAGAGCACAGGGTATTACATGGGGACAGGGCCGATTAGGTCCCTCAGGTCTCTCTTCCTCGTCTTATAAAGCCACCAGTTCTACTCCCATCATAACCCATTAATTCACTAATTCACTAATCCATGATTAGTCGATTCATGAGAGCAGAGCCCTCATGACCTAATGACCTCTTAAAGGCTTCACCTCTCAGTCTGCCACATTGGGGATTAAGTTTCCTTTTTTTGGTAATAATTTCTTGGTTTTTATTGAGATAAAATATACATATATAATTTATCATGGTAATTAGAATTTTAACACAGTTTTGGAGGGGTCAAATATTCAACCACAGTGGGAGAGAAGGCAGTGGATGAAAAGAGTCAAAGATGAGGTCAAGGCTTAATGACTTGAAGAGGTAGGTGATGTTAGTAGGCGCAAGTCAGCTAGCGGGAGGCAGGAGGAAGGGAAGAGAAAATTATGTGTTAGCAGTGTCATTTCCGTTTACAATAGGATGTCCAGAGGGGGATTTACAACAAGTAGAATGAGGAGATGGGGTCCTTGGAAGAGCAGTTGGGATTGGAGATGATGACTTTTTACAGTCCTTCTCCCCACTGTGTCTCTGAACTAGTGGACAACAGACACAGAACAGCTGGACAATTTCCAGTGGCCCCCGGATGGGGAGGAAGCCCTGCCAGGGAGGTAGGCTTGTGCTCAATCTAAGCTCCGTCATCACTATGTGGTCCTGGAAAAGATGCTCTGCCTTTCTCAGCTTCTGGTCTCACATTTGCAAAAGAGAGTTTAAACGAGATATGGTTTTAAATGCCTAGTACTTAGTGGGGCCTCTAAGTATTCTGTTCTGCCTTGTCTGGAAGTGTTTCCAGAGTTTATCTATGTTTCTGCTGCTAAACCTCTTATGATGCCCAGGACGGCCGCCACAACAAAGAATTATCTGGTCCAAAATGTCAGTAGTGCTGAGGCTGAGAAGGCCTGCCTTAATCCACTTATTTATTATTTACAAAGCACCTACTAAGCGCCAGCTCTAAGTAGAATGTGAGAATATAAAGATGAAAAGGCAAATTTGTGCTCTCAAACACCCAGGACAGTATTGTGAGGAGATAGACAGGCAATCAAACAATTATATGGAAATAAGGCGTGTGCTATTATGGGGTACATACAAAGGCCGGTGGAACAGTGGAAAGCAGTGCATCGTGGTGGTTGAAGGCAGCCTCTTTAGAATGGGTCAGCCTGGAATAGAATCCCAGTTATACTGTACCACCTGGGACAGGCTACTTCACCGCTATGAACCTCAATTTCCTCATCTATAATGCAGATGATTATGCTTGCCTCATTGTGCTGTTGTGAGGATTACATGCATTCGGCACATAATAATCAGTGCTAACACATAATAATTGGTCAATAGATGGTAACTAATGACAATGACGAGGATGAGGATGAAAATGATACTTACCTGCCTCAGGATTTAGGAAAGCTTCTCAGTATTTAACCCAAGACTTGAGGGATGAGTAGAAGTTGCTAAGTAAGCAACAAGGGAGAGGCCTAACAGGGAAGAGGAGTCATCTAGTTCCTTCTTAGAAAACTCGTAAGCTCTACCCCTTTTGTGTGGAGTTAACACATAAAAGAAGGATGTGTGCTGTGATTTTCTCACTGTGGGTCTAAGCATCCTCTGGTCTATTTCAGAGAGGCTTTAAGTAGCTCTCTTTATTTATTTTATTTTGTTGTTATTTTATTTTATTATTTTATTTTATTTTTGAGTTTCACTCTTGTTGCCCAGGCTGGAGTGCAATGGCACTATCTTTGCCCACCGCAACCTCTGCCTCCTAGGTTCAAGTGATTCTCCTGCCTCAGCCTCCCACGTAGCTGGGATTACAGGCATGCACCACAACACCTGGCTAATTTTGTATATTTAGTAGAGATAGGGCTTCTCCATGTTGGTCAGGCTGGTCTCAAACTCCTTACTTCGGGTGATCCGCCCACCTCTGCCTCCCAAAGTGCTGGGATTACAGGCATGAGCCACCTTGCCTGGTTTATAGTTCTCTTTAGGAGATCCAAAGTACAACCCTGAGAAGGGGGCAGCCACCACTATGGAGACTTTTTTGCAGCGTGGAAGGTTTCTCACTTGGAGACAAGCTTTGCATGTTTGGCCGCAGCAGGGGCGGTGGGTGGGGGTTCCCCATACCAAAGCGTTCGTAGAAAAAATGAGGAAGGAAGACAAAAACAACCGCATGGATGTAATTGGTCTGTGAGGAAACTTCCCCTCAACTAATTCACAGGTGGAATTCCACCTTATGTAAATGTCTTGTGGGGGCAAATCATCTGAAAGAATGGAGTCCAGATTCTATCAGCTTGTATAACTACTTTGATATACTTTCCTGTGTGATCCTGAAAGGACTTTTTCCTCTGAGCATTCTTTGATGGAAATTAAAGTAATCATAAATACGATCAGGAAGTAACTTGGAGTGAAGGAAACAGTTTCCTCTCTCTGTGTCTCTCTCTCTCTCTCTCTCTTTCTCTCTCTCTCTCTCTCTCTCTCTTTCTCTCTCTCTCTCTCTCTCTCTCTCTCTCTCTCTCTCTCTCTCTCTCTCTCTCTCTCTGTCTCTCCTTTTTTCCTGTTGCCCAGGCTGGGTGCAGTGGCACAGTCATGGCTCACCGCAACCTCCTTCTCCCAAACTCAAGCAATCCTTCCACCTCAGCCTCCCGGGTAGCTGGAACTACAAGAGCCTGCCACCATGCCTAGCTAATTTTTTTTATTTTTTTTATTTTTTGTAGAGACAAGGTTTTGCTATGTTGCCCAGGCTGGTCTCAAACTCCTGAGCTCAAGCGATCCACCTGCTTTGGCCTCCCAAAGCGCTGGGATTACACACATGAGTCACCATGCTTGGCCTTTCTCATACTTAATAGCAACCAGCATTTAGTGAGTGTCTATTATGTGTGGCCAATTGTCCCAAAATGCCTCACTTATATTATTTATAGTATGTGGTTGCCGTTTCAGAGCAGGGACAACTAATGAGTAGGTGCACAGTAAAGAACTGATGGTCCCAGAGTCTCACAGTAAGCCACACACATGCCTTCTTGACTCGCAGCACTCAATCCTACCACCCTAAGCAACCTGCCACAGACAAAAGGGCCAAGGGCCTGGGTGTAGCTGACCTGGGCTCAAGTTCTAGCCCAGCCACCCATCCACTGCACAACTTCCAGCAAGTCGCCTAGCCTGTCAGAACCTCAGTTTCCTCCTCGGTAAACCAAGGACAGGTCTTGCCTCAGCGCACAGCTCATCATCAGGATCCAATGAAATAACGCATGTGGAGCCTTTGTGAGCTACAGCCTTCCCACAAGTAAAGCATATTAGTCTAATAATCACTACCCCGCCCTTCGTATAAATCCAGGTTGTTAGGTGGGGCTTCTGGGTCACAATCCTTTTGCTCCCCCGCCATTAGGGCACCTGGGGATGTTGTAATTAAACCACCAACCCAGCAGGTCATCTTTGGATTACCTTTCCTCAGCCCAGCTTGGTAGGCCTGGGAGGACAAATACCTCCCAGCACCCAAGCAGGTACGCTCACATCTAAGTCAAGCAAGTTTTTGCAAAGCTTCCCAGTTCTGGCTGTCCATGAGAAGAAGCTAACCCAGGGGCCGGGTGCAGTGGCTCACACTTATAATCCCAGCACTTTGGGAGGCTAAGGTGGGTGATCACTTGAGGTCAGGAGTTTGAAACCAGCCTGGACAACATGGCGAAACCTCGTCTCTACTAAAAATACAAAAATTAGCTGGGTGTGGTGATGCATGCCTGTAATCCCAGCTACTCAGCAAGGCTGAGGCATGAGCATCGCTTGAACCCAGGAGCTAGAAGTTGCAGTGAGCTGAGATTTCGCCACTGCACTTCCAGCCTGGGCAACAGAGCAAGATTCTATCTCAAAAAAAAAAAAAAAAAGAAGGAGAAGCTAACCCAGGGAAACAGTGCCAGGATCAAATGACTATCAGCCACTTTGCCACCTGTGTACTAACCAGCTGCATATATTTGAGGATGTCTTCCATGGAAGCCATTGAGAGAAGCTGGGTTTGCCAGCACAGATGTCTGCTCTCAGAGCTTTGGCCCCCAGCCGGGAGGCAGCACCCCAGAAGGGCAGAGCCAGGAAGTCTGATTCTGTAGCCTGAGGCCCCTGGCAAGGCTGGTTGGCAACTGACCTTAAGGAAGGTGATGGGACCAGGCTCTCTGCTTCTTGTAATCATTATGATTGGCCTAAGTGACTCTGATGATCTGCCGAGGGCCTACAGCAACTGACATTCCCCTTTTATGTGTTCTTGTTTTTGGGACCCTGATCGTTAGTAATAGCAATGGGCTGGCTCCTGAGGACATGCCTGTGGTTCCAGGCATTAATAATTCTAACACCCACCTGAGGCAGACACAGCTCCCTCAGGACCTCTCACTGGGCCACCCAGAAGGCAAAGATAAAGAGGCTCTCTCAAAAGAAGCTTCATTTTTTGGATACAGATGGTACCTTCTTGGCTGCCAGGGCAGTTATCAAAAATGCATTGTGTAACAGCTAAATGAGATAAACCATGTCAATGCTGAGAACAGTGCCCGGCATATTGTAAGTTTTCAATTAATATTGACCCTTGTGATTATCTTTGTCACAACAACCCTTTATCCCAACTTTAAACAAGGACATTGGAGCTCAGACAAGGTAAATCTCTTGTCCAAGGACCTTCAGCTCTGGGATTTGAACCCAATACTGCTACTCTGGGCTAAGCTTCTGATGCTGTTGAAACTCTCTATAGTAATGCTGCAAAAAACTCAAGCAGTGCTGTCCATGCACTGACTCTGGGTACCCATCTTTGAGGATTTAAAACTGTGATCCCAGGAACTGGAGCCACTGTGCCCACCCATGATGAGATGTTTGTTCCTAAGGGAGCCTTTGGGGAGGGGTGCCTGGCAGGACCCTGCAAAATCAGCCTTACTAAATGGAGGCACTCAGCTCTGATGCCCTTTCAGTCCTGCCCTTCCCACCCTGTTTCGCCTCGACTCGTAGCCCAAGACAGAGTGGGACAGTCTCCAAAATGTTGCCTGCCCACATTGCCTGACACAGGACAGTTTTCAGTTGTTTCTTTCTCTTCTCCAAGCCAGCACATCTCACCGTAGTGCTCAGCTCCTGCTCCTCCTCTGTAGCCTCCTAAAGCCAGTGTTACTTCCTAAGTCCTGGGATTAATAATAAATTGCCCTCTGAGGTCAGCTGAGTTGTCTAGGAGCAGTTTTTCAGGCTGATAGAGTACACTCAGGAGACCTGAGTTCTAGTTTTAGCTTTTCCATTTACCAACTTGGGCAACAGTAATAATACACATTAATGTAACGTCAACAAAACAGTTTCTCAGACCTTATTTCATTTGATTCTCATAAGACCGTGTGTGTCATCAGAACAGGTTTTCTTATTTCTGTCTTACAAAAAAAAGCATGAGGTTAAGCACTTCATCAAGATTATACCTCTAGTAAGTGAAAACCAGAACCTAAATCTAAGATTTCTAAATAGAAACTCCTAAGCTATTTCTACACTGTTGTCATCTCTCCCCCAACCCCACACCTAATTTTTTCATGTACAAAGTGAAGATATTTAGAATAAATTATCTCAGAATTTCTTTCTAGCTTTCAAGTAGAATCTAGTGTCTTGCAGTTTTCAGATACACCCTGATTCATCCGAAGAACTCAAGAGTTATGATACCTGCCTCACGGTTGATGATCTGTCAGATCTATTTCCATTCTTCTATCTGTATCCTGTAGCATTTGCTTTTTTTTTTTTTTTTTTTTCCCAAAGAGATGGGGATCTCACTATGCTGCCTAGGCTGGTCTGGGCTTCAGTGACTCTGCTGTAGCTAGGACTACAGATGCAGGCCAGTGTGCCTCACAACATTTTCATTGTTATAGTTCACAGCATACACTTTCTTTAGGGAGGGGATCTATTTGAAATCAATAATAAGAGAACAACCACTTTATTCCTTAGATTTCACTAGCAAATAAAGAAACAGCCCTATGCGTGTACACACATCCCCGCATTTCCACTACTTTTGCATTATACATCTAAGCATAGCACAGGCCTCTTTCTATAAATAAGCCAGGTTTGTGACATCTAGAATCATCTATGATGCATTTAGACCCTTGGAAAATGGCAATAAAAGTGCAAATGGATGGAAAGTATTGATGGCAAAAGGTATCTAAGTGATTAAGCATTTAAAAATGGAGCAGGAAATGATTGTTGCCAGCAGAGAGAGGCTTCAGCTGAATCCTTGGTCCATTACTCTTGAAGGAATAATTATAAAAGCCCACAAACTGATGGCAACTGTCAATTACAGATACTTCTCAAATGTATGGTATTTTTTGCTGTGGAGAGGAGGTGGTTAAGATTATTGGTAGTAAGAAAACCTAGATTCAAGGTTTTATTTCTTAGTAAATGACTCGACCTCTTTATGTCTTGGTTTTTTTGTGTATAAAACCTGTATGACAATGATAACACTAAATAATATATCAAATGGTGATGTGAGGATTTTGAAGTTTAAAGAGATAAATTTGTATTTGTATTTTCATCAATGTAAAACATATTCATGATTTTTAAAATATAATACTACTGACAGGTAGTAGTAAATAGGATTCTGTCTCTTCCTAATTTTTTTCTTATTTTTATCCCTTCATTATGTCACCCTTTTTCTTTCATTGTAGACATCTTTTTTCCCATTATTTTTACTTTTTAAAATTAAGGAAAAGGCTTACATAGAATGACAAGCACAGATCTTAAATGTTCAGGTCAATGAATTTTGGTAAATGCACCTGTGTAACCAACTCTCCAGTCAAGATACAGACCATTTCCATCAGCCCAGAAAGTTTTCCCCTACTCCCTTCCAGGCAATCCTTATCCCCCTTAGGCAGCTATTCTGATTTTTTTCACTATAGATTAGTTTTGCCTTCTTGAGCTTTAGATTAATGAAATTAAACAGTATACATTGTTTTGTATTGGGCTTTCTACTCCCAATAGACTAATCTGTGTTCTTGCAAGTAGCATAGTGTATCCTTTTGTGTTGCTGTGTAGTATTCCATTGTTTGAATCTACCACAATTTATTTATCTACCGTTTTCCTATTGGTGAACATTTGGGTTGTTCTTGGTTTGGAGCTGTTGTAAACATAATTGCTCTAAACATTCTCGTATAAGTATTTTTGTGGTCACAGGTTTTCATTTCTTTTAGGTAAGTATTTAGGAATAGAATTGCTGAATCATCTGGTGTTTGTTTAATTTTGTAAAGAACTACTACATGGTTTTCCAAAGTGGTTGCCATTTGACAATCCTACCAGCAATGTATGAGAATTCCAGTTCCTCCGTATCACCAACAATCTTTGATATTGTCAGTCTTTTTAACTGTAGGTTTTCAAATCCATGTGAAATGATATGAGTTATAACCAGTGGGGGAAACTATGTGAATAGTATTCCCTCTACTCTCTTTGCAACTTTCTGTGAAGCTATAATTATTTTCAAAATAAAAAGGTTTTAACACATATTGTTTTTTTAAACTGGTATGAAGTGGTATCTCATTGTCATGTTCTTTTGCATTTATTTGATTTCCAATGACATTGAGTACTTTTTCATGTGGTTATTGGCCACTTGTAAATATCTTCTTTTGTGAAATGTCCATTCAAGTTTTCATACATTTTCTTTTAATTGGCTTGTCTTTTTGTTATTAAATGACCTGCATCCTAGTCTATTAGGCTCAGATTTGATTGTGGCACTACTCTAGTAACACTACAGTGGTACTGTTGTTTAAAACCCAATAAGCCAAATTTCACTGGGCTGATTTAGGAAAACAATATAGTCTGTTGCCAAGGAATAAAGATAGTATGAGAAGAAATCACATACACTTAGGGAAGAATTTAGACTATGTTCTAGTTTCTCACAGAAGAGTTTCACAGAGTTCAGATACCCTTGTTGTGAAGGTCTCTGCCTCCTACTCGCCTTGTAAACCTCCTTGGTCTCCTGAGATCATCCTGTGCCCAAAGATAGGCCAGCTTGTTGTATTCATAAATTATTTATCCAACAAACATTGATGGGTACCTGTCATGTGTCAAGCACTGGCTAGGCTTGGGATCAAAAGATATATTAGACATGATCCTGACTTCTGAAAGCCTACAATCTAGTTGGTAAAACATATAATAAAAGTAATGAAATAAAATAAATAAAGTACACAGGGATAACTGCAAAAAGGGGTATGCACAATGTGGCAGCACAAAGGCGCAATCAACTAACCCCACCCTGGGACACCAGAGAAGTTATATTTTTTTTCCCAAGCTTTAGGAAGGTGTTATATAGACATTTCTCCCATGTCTATCCCAAGGAGATATAGCCAAGCTGTAACTGAAGATGGCTACAGCAGAAACATCTTCAAGCTTGGCTGCAGCAAAAGCATTCATAATCAGAAAAAGAGCCTCCCCACCTCAACTTGCCATGGACAGGTGCAGAGGAGACTCAGGTGGTGGCCATGTTGGTGGTTCATTCACATTTTACACTAACGAATGGAGGGCTCTTTCCTTCCTATTTGCATCCACAGCCAGAGGTATAAATTTTCCAAGGCATAGGGCCGGATTTGTATAGAGGTGTAGAATAGGAAGAGGCCGTGTTATTTCTACCAGAACTTTCTAATTTGGACATCTGAGTAGATGGTGCTGCTGTTAACAGAGATGGGATCTAATAAGAAGAAGGAAACTAGTCGTTTGGAAAATTATTACTTGGTTGTGATTGTTTGACTTTTCACAGAAGCCCAGTAAATTGGGAATAATGGAATAGTTGAGTGGAATAAATGAGGAGATATCTGTAAGGTACTTGGCAGGTTATACTTGACAATTATTATTGATCGATGTGGTGAGGAGCTGGGAGTCCTGGCTGAATCAGATTTTTATGTTAACCTTATTCCAAGTTGTGCTCTAATTCCTTAACGCTCTCCATTTAGGACAATATTATGTGACCTTCTCCTGACCCGGAACAGATAGGAAGTGAGCCCAGAGCTTCCTCACTGGGGCACCCTGGAGTATTCCAACCCCACAGCTCAGCTGTCCTGGCAGTTTGGGCCAGGACATGAAAAATGGGTGGCCTTAGGCTGGGTGCAGTGGCTCATGCCTGTAATCCTAGCAATTTGAGAGGCTGAGACAGGTGGATCACTTGAGGTCAGGAGTTCGAGACCAACCTGGCCAAAATGGTGAAACCCCATCTCTACTGAAAATACAAAAATTAGCCAGGCATGGTGGCGGTTGCCTGTAATACCAGCTACTTAGGAGGCTGAGGGGGGAAAATTGCTTGAACCCCAGAGGCAGAGATTGCATTGAGCCAAGATCGTGGCATTGCACTCCAGTCTGGGAGCAAGACTCTGGTCTTTAAAAAAAAAAAAAACTGGTGGTTTTGTACCTACCCCACCTGCCTTCCATGGTCCCTGTGGCAGGGGCAGACACAGACTCTTGAGTGTGTTGAAATGAACTTAGTTGAATCTGGGTTTTCAGCCTGAGGAGGCTTTTATAGAAAGAAGGAAGTCTATTGAAATGCAACAGGGCCAGGTGCAGTGGCTCACACCTGTAATCCCAGCACTTTGGGAGGCCGAGGTGGGTGGATCACCTGAAGTCAAGAGTTCAAGACCACCCTGGCCAACATGGTGAAACCCTGTCTCTACTAAAAATACAAAAATTAGTCGGGCATGGTGGCATGTGCCTGTAATCCCAGCTTCTCAGGAAGCTGAGGCAGGAGAATTGCTTGAGCCCGAGAGAGATGGAGGCTGCAATGAGCCGAGGTCATGCCACTGCACTCCAGCTGAGGTGACAGAGCGAGACATCGTCTCAAAAAAAGAAAGAGAAAGAAAGAGAAAAAGAGAGAGAAAGAGAAAGAAAAGAAAGAAAGAAAGAAAAAGAAAGAAAGAGAAAGAAAAGAAAGAAAGACAGGAAAAGAAAGAAAGAGAGAGAAGAGAAAAGAAATAAAAGAAATGCAATAGGAAGCAAAACTTTGTGGAGAGGGCCCTAAGGTCTAATAGCTGCTCACTATGGTGGGAAAGTTGGAGTAGAAGACAACAGCTCATCACAACCAGAACTCAGAGAATCATGCAATGGGCTTCAGCCTGTGCAGGAAGGGCACTAGAGACCAACACCTTTCCCTTGAAGAGGCTGTGTAGAAGACCAAGGAACATCTCCTTTGATGTTTGTTTGACCAGATTGCCCAGGTGACAGCTCAGGATGGGGCAGCCTGGGGAGACACCACCTGCTTGTCCAGTACGCCTCTGGAGGTAGCTTTGGGCTCTGCAAACCCCAAGGATGGCAATGTGTGACAGGCGAAACACAGTCTCCATGGTATGCTCATACAGATGATTTTCTCTGAGTGTGGCTGGTGGGGGGCCAATGGAGAAGTCTTTGTTGCGGTGGAAGGGATCCTTCCCCGTGAGTGCCCTCTTCCTTCCATGAGCAAGAGGCATCATATACATTTCCCAAAGCCTCTGCACTTGTCTTTATCACTTTATTTTTTCAGCTTTCTTATTTAACTGGGAACAATGAGATCATTTTCTCCTTTCAGCTTTCTTACTTACTGGGCACAATTAGACAGCATTGGTGGGTCCCTGAGATAGTTGAAGAGAACAAGTACACAGCTGGAAATGACAGAGCTAATGGCAGCATTTATAAGTCAGGAGGGGGAAGCTCCAGCAGCAGATTATCTCTGAAGAAAGCCAAAAGGAGCACCATGTTTCAGGTTTATCCAGCAATGACTTGAGTTATGGGGAAGTCAAGCTTCTTAGTAAGTATATTTGTTTCCTATTATTACTGTGACAAATTACCAGAAGTTTAGTGGCTTAAAACAATGCACATGTATTATCTTCCAGTTCTGGAGGCCAGAAGTCCAAAACAGATTAAGTGGGCTGCATTCCTTCTGGAGGCTCCAGGGGAGAATCTGTTTCCTTGCTCATTTCCATCTTGCAGGGACTGCTTACACTCCTTGGCTCATGGCCCCACATTACTCTGACCTCTGCTTCCTGCCTCTCATCTCCTTCTCTGCCCACCATAGTAGAGGTGACACCTCCAGCCTGTTTTCTTTTGACCCAAGGACCTCTTTGAAGATGTTCAGTAAATGCCTCTGAGTGCTGGAGTGAGCCCTCTTTTACCAGTTCCATGTGTGCCCTGGAGGGTTCTCTGGGCATTGGGTTTCACCTGGTTTTTGTTCCTTCTCCTAAAAGAGATCTGTGCAGCTGGTTGGAGTCCTTCTCTCTATGGGGTTTCACAGTGGGAGCCAGCTTCATCTCAGCTTTGTGTCAGAGCTGATGTCATTACCTAGTAACACTGATGTCATGTCCTGGTCCAGTCATAGGGCCATCCTAAGATCATCATCTCTGAGAGTTGTCACCCTGTGGTTCCCAACAGGCTGATGGCTGCTACTGCAAACAAAATGAGGATAAATGTGCAGAGTTTTTGAAGGCCCAGAAACCAGCAGGGAGGGTGAGAGGGCAGTGCACCGAGACGGGGGCTAGGCTGAAAATTTCCCCTGGTAAGTCTGGATCCCCAGAGAAATGGTTAGATCCAAGGAAGCTGTGGCATTTCCTCTGGTCCAGAATAGTTTCAAAGTGAACTGGGGTGGTCCTCCTGGGCCTGGCTAGCATGTTGTCAGTCAGGCTGAAAGGCAGGCAAGTGTCTTTTTGACTTTTTAGAATCTCCTTCCCAACCCGCATGTGCAGGGCTGGCTGGTAGCAGGCTGAAAATCAGCCTGGATCTTGAATAAACCCAGGGAAGTAGGAGGAAGGAAGGAAGAAGGGTGGCAGAAAAGGAGAGGAGACAGAGGGAGAGGAGAAGGAGAGAGAGAAAGAGAGAAACACTGCCCGATTGCATCTCACTTTTATCCCATGTGTTCGTATAGATCCCAAACCTCATTTTAAGCCTTTTCTCCATTCTGTTTGCCCTCAGTTTCCCCCTCCCTTTGGTTCCAGTCTATGTGACTGAGTTCTCTAATTTAGTCAGCATTTAGTGCTTTTTAACCTGGGTATTCGCAATGATTAATATCACATCCTGCCTCTTATAATTTAATTGAGGTGCATCCTGGGTTATCATTTCCCCAAAAGACAGTTAGGTAAGATAAAATTGTCTATTAAAAATCCTACATTGGATGAGATCAGAGAATGTTCTAGACAAGGCCCAGTGGCTTTGTGTTTCTGTTAAAAAACAAACAGTTCTCTAACAGAAAGACGGCACGCCTGGCTGGGAGGCATGCATAGTGCTTTGGCAGAGCTTGCACCTGAGGACACAGGTTTGATTTGGAGGGCTACAAAAGTGTGCAACATGGAGGCCAGGCATAGTGGTTTGGGAGGCTGAAGTGGGTGGATCACCTGAGGTCAGGAGTTCGAGACCAGCCTGGCCAACATGGTGAAACCCCATCTATACACAAATATAAAAATCAGCTGGTGTGGTGGCGAGCACCTAGAATCTCAGCTACTCTGGAGGCTGAGGCAGGAGAATCGCTTGAACCGGGGAGGCAGTGAACCCAGATTGTACCACTGCACTCCAGCCTGGGCAACAGAGTGAGACTTTCAAAAATAAATAAATACATAAATAAAAATAAAAAACTGGGTGCCATGGGGTGAGCGGCTGGCCATGGGGTAGTCTGGGCCGGTGGGGGCCGACTGTGTTTCCCTAGGGAGGGAAGGTTCTGCATTACCAGCAGCAGCAGCGTGCAGGTGCCGGGCTGTCTGGAAGGCTCAGGCCTGAGGCTGCAGCTGCAGAAGTGTCAGGTCACTGGCCCAACAGGAAAGAGGAGGGGGCCCCCAGAAAGGCAGGCAGTTGAAAAAAGAAAGCCTGGTGGCTTTTCATGTAGGAAGAAAAGGTGTTTACATTCCAGGCTCCTGATTCCCTTGGCTGCCCCTGGAAACCAAACCTGCCTCTGCTTCCCTCTGGCACTCAGCTTCTGAGTACCTGCCTTTCATCTTGTCTATGCAGTGCGGCCCCCTCCAGCTCTCTTCTCCTCTCCTTCACGCCTAGCCTCCCCTCCCGTCAGCCCATCTCCTCCTCAAGTCCCCAGCTGTGAGCTGAAAAATAGGCTTTGGCAACCCTCCCCCAGACCCTTCCCCTGCTTTTCATGCATGTTTTATGACAGCAGCTGTGATTGATGTCTGCCCTCTTTCCAGTTCCAGTGCTCAGTGCGCCACGGCCACCCCCACCTGCCCCTCATGATTTCACATGCCTCTGTGCTTTTGCTGGGAGAGCGGTGAGGGGTGTCATTTACAAGGGCTCCCAGCTGAGTAGCAGGCTGAAAATCAGCCTGGATCTTGAATAAACCCAGGGAAGTAGGAGGAAGGAAGGAAGGAAGGAAGGAAGGGTGGCAGAAAAGGAGGGGAGAGGGAGAGAGAGAAAGAGAGAAAGAAAGGAAAGAGACAGAGGAAGCTCCTTCAGCATGTCTGAGAGGTTGAGTGGAGATCTGAAGGAAACATTAGGATCGTTTACACAGGGCTTGGGAGCTCTGAGCCCTGAAGGACGTGAAAACGGTTTTCTGCATATTTTACTCTAGATAATCTGAAAGGACATTAAAGTAGGGAGGAACTGCTAATTGGAATAGAATTCACCTCACTGATTCTGTTTGAATTAACCATTAAAGATGCAGGTTGGCAAAATATATATATGTTTCTTAGGTCATCAAGAAATGCCTCATTAATTCAGGAGTGCCACAGCTCTATGCTTACATTCGTGGCGGGTTAACCCAGACTTCCTGAGGTGCACATAGCCCACCAAGTTTTGCTTTGAGACGGGGCAGTTACTGGCCAGTCAGCTGTGGTGCCAATGCCACCAACAATGTTCTCACCTACAGCATGGAGGCTTGAGGAACAGCATGGAGGCTTCCTGGGGAGGGAGTGTAGGTGGGGACTGTGGTAAAGCAGCCCAAGCTGAAAGCCAGCACCTGTCCCGCCCTCCTTTGTTCTGCTGTCTGCCTGGCTGCTTTTGTAACACAGTCCCAGAGCCTGGTGTTGGGGGCCTCTGCTCAACTGACATCTCAGGATAGCTCTAATTCCAGATGCCTCACCAAATCCTGGGTCTCCAGAGACTGCTTGACTTTATTTACCAAATGCACAAATAGAGTGTACTGTGTGCCAGGCACTGTTCAAAATGCTCTACTCACATTGACTAAAATAATGTTCATAACAATCCTATGTGATAGATACTGTTTTTATTTCCATTTTACAGATGAGGCAACTGAGGCATAAAGCCACTAAGTCCATGCAGCTGGGCAGTGGTAGAGCTGGGATTTGAACCTGGACACTCTGGCTCCAGATGCATACGCTCAGTCACTGTTTTGCTGCATCTCACAATGGCTCCCATTGTCTCCCCATTCCATATCCAGCCTCCTGGTTTTGGAGGGAAGAGGAGCTGTGATAGAGTGAGTGGAGCACATAACTGGAGGTCAATAAACCTGGATGCTAGTCTGGGTTGTGCCGCTATCTGGCCGGGTGGCCCTGTGCAATGCACTTAAGCTTTCTGAGCCCCAGTTCCATGGCTTTCAGAGGAGGGAGTGGATTAGATGACTTCTGTACCTCTCTAACACTGGATGTTTGCAATGCCCCCATAGAGCACTCAGCCAAGCTTGGAACCAACCATCTCTGCAGCCTCCTGGATCTCACCTTGGGGATTATCAAGAAAAGGTAGGAGCAGGAAGGAAAGTGAATATGTTCAGTTAAAAGGTGAAGGGTGGGCAGCATCTATTGGAAAAGAGGACAGCTCGTTGTGTCTCTGGCTGTGGCCCTCCATGAGGGCAACAGTAAGGGCTCGAATAATGATTTTAGCAGGGTCATCCCCACCACAGGCTCAGTAGGAAATTGCTAAAAGCTATTCTTACCCAGCTGAAGATTTTCCAAGTAGGTCTCCTCCCACGCAGGTGGTAACAGATAGATTCCAACCACTCCTGAATGACTTGGCGGAATGTATGCTTTAATGGGTTAAAATGGACCATTTTACCTAATTAAGAGTCAGGATCAGGGAGTTTAAAGTATCCTATTTCCTCAATGCTAAGATGTATGCTTTTCATATTGAGCATTTATACAACCAACAATATTTATCTTCAATTTAGTGTTTCTTCTCCTACACACACACACACACACACATACACACACACACAATTAAAATGGATGATGCTTGTTTGAATTAAGGAAATACAACAGCATGACTGCTGCTCTAGTTTACGTTGGTAGTGGGCTAGAAATCACTTTAGTGAGAAAAGAAACTTATTATAGATAATCATGAACCCCCATAGGCAGAAATGGCTTCAGGGAGGCTAGGAACCCTGATTTGGAAAGCTGTGGGGAACCCTTGAAGTATGTCGGTCTCTCATCTTTGCCACTTTCTGTGTAGCTAATTCATTGTTTGCTATTTCTACTGACTTGCTACCTCTGCCCATCAAGATGCATAGCACAAAAACAGACAACCACAGCCCCACAGAAGGACCAAATCTCTCCATCTCCATGTTTCTCTATCTCTCTCTCCTGTAATCCAAATACCAGGGAAAGGATTCCTATTGGCTCTTCTAGTCCAATCAACTGATGGTGGAATGGGAAGTAGGGTCACATTTTACAAGGCGGCTACCAACTCATATTACTGTGAGTCCACAGGTCAGGCTAGGAGACTGTAGATTGGGGCAGACATTCCGCAAGCTCTCCTGCAGGAGGCAAAGCTTTGTTCGTGCAGAACATTGTTCTCATGGCACTAGGTGTTGGGGTTGGGAGAATGGTAGGCAGGGCTCCCAGAGATAAGTCACCAGGAGGATCGCTAGCTCCTGACATCAAGCATGATGGTCAGATCAGCAGTGGCTATGCTGACTCATGGGGCTGACTAGGGCTTTGCCCTGATCATCATCTCTCACAAAAAGGACTAGAGAGCAGAGGGTTCATTACCCAAGGGCATTGCCCAAGGAGAAGTGGCAGGAAGGCAAAAATGGCAAATTCCAGAAAAGGATTCTCCCAGAAGGGCTCTTTAACATTTAGTATGAGAGAGGCTCTTTTCAGAATGCTCTTTGAGGGTCCATATTTTGCTGATCTCAGCTTCAGACTGTGTCCAAAACAATCATAGCCCCTCCAAAGCTTCTGGAGGGGAGAAGGGGTAGAGCAGAGGGTGGGGAAGAAGCCAGGAAGCCAGGGTCCTGGCCTGTGGCATCTGACCCCTCTCCCTTCTCAGTTTTCAAGGACCTGCCAACTGAGTGTGCTTGAGTGGCTGGAGTCCAGCTGCAATGCTGTGTGGTCTGAGACCAGGTGATGGTCCCCTCCCATGACCCCTATTCTCCCTCTCTGGCCCAAGTCCTGGAGGGAGCAACCTCTCTGCCTGCCCTAGAAGCTGTGGGGGCAGCTGACGTTGATGAGCCACCAACCTGGAGATTTGGCAGAAAAGCTGCTTGCTAAGTTGGAGAGGATGTCAAGTGAGAAAGAGCACTGTTCAGTGCCAGCTCCTGTGAAACCCAGGGGAGCCAGGGAGTAGACAGGGCCAGGGAGGAGAGGGAGGGAAAGCAGTAGCTTCCCAGGGCAAAAGGAAAAAAAAAAAACAGCAGCCAAGAGGACTATTTTTATTTCTAATTCTCCAGGCATCACTCCCAAGAGATCTGCCCAAGTGACTCAGAAATGTCCTTGTGGCACTGAGAAATCGCCTAGTTTGTGAGTACAGAGAACTCAGTGCTGGTGAATAAACATCCCTGCTCTTCTTTAGCCACTCACCCCTACCCACCACTCCATTGGAAACGATTCTGGGACATACTAATGTCTGTGCAGTGTACAGATACCTGAACTTGAGAAGAGTTGCTGGAACGCAAACAGTAAGCAGCACTGGTATAACATGGGCTGTTGAGGTAGCAAGAAGGAATGCCTGCAAATACGGCCCTTTCAGCATACTGGATTGGTGATGCTTGAGCCAACACATCTTCATAATTCACTGTGTGAACTGAGAGAAGTTATCTTAAATTTCTGTCTCTATTATTTTAGAAATATATAATTACAGCCAGGTGTAGTGGCTCGTGCCTGTAATCCTAGCACTTTGGGAGACTGAGGCGGGTGAATCTCTTGAGGTCAGGAATTCGAGACCAGCCTGGTCAACATTTAGTAGAGACCAGCCGTCTCTACTGAAAAATACAAAAATTAGCTGGGCATGGTGGCGCATGCCTATAATCCCAGTTACCTAGGAGGCTGAGGCAGGAGAATTGCTTGAGCCCAGGAGGCAGAGATTGCAATGAGCTGAGATTGCACCACTGCACTCCAGCCTGGGCAACAGAGTGAGACTCTGTGTAAATAAATAAATAAATAAATAAGCTGAGCATGGTGGCTCATGTCTGTAATCCCAGCACTTGGGGAGGCCGAGGCGGATGGATCGAGACCAGGAGTTTGAGACCAGCCTGACCAACATGGTGAAACCCCAACTCTACTAAAAATACAAAAATTAGCTGGGCGTGGTGCCGAACACCTGTAATCCTGGCTACACAGGAGGCTGAAGCAGGAGAATCGCCTGAACCTGGGAGGTAAGGTTGCAGTAAGCCAAAAGTGCACTACTGCACTCCAACCCCAGGGGACAGAGCAAGACTCTGTCTCAGAAAAATAAAATAAAATAAAGTATAAATAAATAAATAATATAATTATAAATACTGCTGAGAAAGGATAATGGGGATAGCTACTTCCACTCTTTCCCTGTCTGTTGTGTGACTGGAGACTAATCTTATTCATTTCTTTTGCTTGGTCTTCTCCCAGTCCTCTTCCATCCACCCGGTTATCTAGCCCTTCTTTAACCCCCAGAGTCAAAGCTACAGCCCACCTGGTGATTTCCATCGTATATTTTTAATCCATCCTCTTCTTTCCATCTCTCTAATGGTGTCTCACCTTGACCACTGCAATCTTGTTCTGTGAGCTTCTCAATCCATTCTCCTCACAGCCCAGGGTGCTTTTCATGAGAAAGATCATGTCACTGTCTTTCTTAAATCCCCCAGTGACTTCATATTTCCCTTAGAGCACACCCAACGTGATACGGTGCCTAGTGACCACTCCAGTGATGTAGATTCTTCAAGTTCTAGAACACACCAAATTTTCCTTTCCTAGAGCCTTTGCTCTGTCTCCATATGGAAAGCTTCTAAGTCTCCGCACCTGGGTCCTCCTCTTCATTCATGCCTCAAATCTTGCTCAATTTGCGTGTATATGTGTGTTTATGTGTATGCTTAAATACCTGTGTGCTGTCTGTCTCCCTCCCCCAGATTGTAAACTCTTGGCAGGGACATGGCAGGAACCATGTCTGTTTGGTCCCCCTCTAAACATCAGCACCTAGTCTGGATACCCAGGATAGAATATGTGTTCTATAAATATTTATTTACTTTTTTTTTTTGAGCACCTACTATGTACTGGGCCATTAGCAAGGAATTAAAACACCAGCCTTCTTAGGGCTGACCTTCATTACACGTGATTTAACTATGGTTTGAGTGTGAGGGAAGAAAAGGCTATGGCTTTTTTAATATTGAAAGCACTCTGAAATTATATTTAAAAAATAAAACAAGAACAGCAGACCTATCTTTTTGCTATGTGTGAAATGTTCCACTAAGGAAATCAAATGAGGTGAAAGGGAGTTTTATTTAAAGTCACTTCAGCCCAGGTGTAAAACCTTGGGCCTGTTGAGCCATTTTCTCTAGAGGTTTCTGGAGTGCTTTCCTCAGTCAAGTCATTACAACATTAAAGTACCTTAAAGAAAACCATAATAAAGATAGTCCTGAGTCATTTAAAGAATACGACACTTACCATTTTTCCATCTTTTCATGCAGATAAATGTATGTATTTCTCCAGAGTATTTATGAATTTTACTTCTTAAACAAGTTGGCCATGTTTGCATTCAATTGAAGGAGAGGGAATAAAATTCCTTTTCTAATTGAATCAAGGATAAAATGTTCAGGGAAGATTGCTGAGTTGGAGTTGGGAAGCTGAGATTCTGAGTCCCCTCCCACCAATAAGTCAGTCATCTCACTGGGTCTCAGCTTTTTGACTTGGAGAATCCAGGGGCTAGGCTAGATTCACTTCCTCCTTCCCACTTTAGCAGCTCAGGGTGGATAATGCAAAATGGGAAACCCTGGGCCAGCATCCCCAGTCACATACTCTCTACCCAGAGAGACAACTTGATGTGACTTCTGGTTCCTCAGGGTCTGCTTGGTAAGAAAGTGCTTAGTTGGCCCACTGTCACTGAACCCACATCCACCCTGTGTTAGACATTCTGCTGGGTGGCACTGGGAGTCCAGAGATCCATTCATTCAACAAATATTTATCAAGCACCTACTACACACAGTGCCAGAGAAAGGCAGGAGAGGAAGCCTCATGCCTTTCCAGGAGGAGCCAGGCATGTAATAATGGTGATGAGGAAAGGCTAAGTCCCTGCCCCCAGGGAGTTTAAGTTTAGTGGGAGACATAGCAAGCAAAGAAGAAGGAAGTACAGCGTGAAGAGCGAAGAGGACAGCAGGAAGGTGCTGAGATGAAGGGCAGCACAGGGAACCATTTGGAAAGTGATCTGAGAAGACTTTCTGGAGGAGGTAGCATCCTTCTGTTGGATCAGAAAGGAGGAAGGGAGATGGAGAGCAAGTCTGAAAGCAAGAAAGGGCTCAGAGTATCGAAGGGACTCAAAGAAAGACGGAGTGGTTTGCACTGGTGGTTCTAGAAGAGAGGCTTGAAGAGAGGATGGTGAAGAAGGTAGAGGCCAGACCACGTAGGGCCTTCTGGGTCAAGATGAGCGGTTCGGAGTTTAAGTAAAGGAAATAGTATGGCAGGATTTACATGTCACAAGTGGGAAATTTGCCACTTCAAACAGTTCAATGTGCCAACATTTAATTTTATTTATTTCCCTATGATGAAATTCAGCTTAGCTCATTCCCACTTGTCAATGCAAGTAGCATTGTCAGTTCTCAGAGTCTCTTTTGAGTACTCACTCAGCAGTTTCAGAATTCTTCCCTTCCTCTTCCTTCTCTCTGGATGTGCTCAAAATTCCAAAGGGCTGGTATGTCTTCCTGGCACTGCAGGAGGGGTATCTGACCCATGTTAATCTCCTGCTGGCATCTGCTGCATTCATGCACTTTGGTGTCTGTTCTCTAGGGAAGCTAAGGAATCTCCTCTTCCTAGATCTGCCTTCGTCTCAGCTATGCCACCTCTCAGGTCTCCAGTTTGAGTCCTCCACCCTGACGCTCCTGACACTGGGTGCCCTTGTCCACTGTATAGTGATCCCCCAGCAGGCCCCCAAGCTCTCGAGTCTCAGCTGTTACCTGACTGATTCATTCTTAAACCTCTTTCCCTCATTTGCCTAAATAAATTCCTCTTCCACCCCATCCTCTAAGGCTTCCTCTCCTGCCTTTCTTTCTCTCTTAGCCTCTTAGGCCAAATCTCATCAGAGAGAGGCCAAATCCTAAGAGATTCTTTCCTCTCTCATGTGGGGAGAGAGGCTTTACAATTACCTTTGTTAGCTGTGTTCCCTATGTCATAGGAAGCAAGGATGACAAGCTGAGGGGAAGGTTGTAAGGAAGATAGTATCTCAGACCCACATCCTGCCTAAATCTGCTCACCCATATTAACAAAGCATCTCTTGCTGGTGCTGGAACCTCTGTCTCCTTCCAGAGTTGCAGAGAGTGGTGGGGCCTACTTCTTTGCATTCTCAGATTTCCAAGATTTTGTTTTGATCCCATACAATGGTAATGAGGGTAGGGCAGCAGCAAGGCTCCACACGTGTTTAAATGTGCTCACTTTCCAATCCATTCTCTAAGCTCCACCCTTTGGTTGTCCAAACAAGACATAGGGTCACTTGGAGTACAGTGGTGGCAGTGGAGATGAAAGGAGCTGGTGATTTTAGAAGCTGCTGATGGATGGGATGTGAGGGTAAAGGGTGAAAGAGGAAGCAAGGATAACTCCCTGGCTTCTGGCTTCAGCAGCTCGGTACTAGGCAGTGTCACCATTGGGGGAGGGAGGAAGTGGCAGTGCAGATTTAGGGATGAATATCAAGAATCTAATTTTATGGCCAGGCGCAGTGGCTCATGCCTGTAATCCCAGCACTTTGGGAGGCCGAGGTGGGAAGATCACCTGAGGTCAGGAGTTCAAGACCAGCCTGGCCAACATGGTAAAACGCCATCTCTACTAAAAATACAAAAATTAGCCAGGCACGGTGGTGTAGTGGCACGTGCTACTCGCCAGCTACTCAGGAGGTTGAGGCAGGAGAATCGCTTGAACCCGGGAGGCAGATGTTGCAGTGAGCCAATATCTCGCCACTGAACTCCAACCTAGGTGACAGAGCGAGACTCCATCTTAAAAAAAAAAAAAAAATCTAGTTTTGTATGTATTGAGATGTTTGTGAGAGCCAGCCAAGGGAGAGATGTCAAGCAGATAATTAGATTTCTGAGACTGGGGCTCGGAGGAGAGGTCTGTAAGGTAATATAAATTTGGGAGATGTCAGCAGACAGATGGTATTTTAAATCGTGGGACTGCACCTTAAATAGTCTCCAGCGTTTGGGAGGGGCTTAGGCTTTGCTGTGTGGTCCTGACAATTTCACCCCGCAGATTGGGTGAGGAGAAGAGCTTAGGCTCCAGATGGCTTCTTGAGGGGCCATGGGGACCCAGGTGGTGGATCATTGATCCCCTGAGAGCTGCCGCTGCTCAGGCTGTAGACTGTTTGTCTGATGATCTGTGGGAGCTCTCAGCTGGGGATAGCAGTGGGGACAGGCACAGCTTTGGAGGAGCAGGAGTAGGAGTGGGGAGTAATCTGCCCAGCTGGATGAGTCAGGTAAAGGAGGATCGTTCTAGTTGAGAAGAAGGTGCCTAGCCCTAGAGTTTCAATTGTCCCTTGTCAAGGCTGCAGGAGCAGTACAAGATGATGAAGAAGCAGAGCACGAGGCCCCCATATCCAGGTCTGACAGCCTGGGACCATACACCCGAACGTGTTCTCCCTTAAAGGATGTCACAGTCAGATGATGCAATCTCTCACATTTGCAACCCTTAGGAATCCAGAAACCCACATAGTTCAGTCTCAGAGGGGTGTCGCATTCAGAAAAGTCGATTCGATCTTTACTTATAATTTAAAAGGAATTTCATCTTTACTGTGAAGGATATTAAAGGCATCCAAATATCTAGTCTAGGTGACACATCTATAATCACAGCACTTTCGGAGGCGAAGGCTGGAGGATCACCTGAGCCCAGGAGTTCGAAACCAGCCCAGGTAGCAAAGTGAGACCCTGTCACTACAAAAAAGTAAAATCAAAAAATTAGCTGAATGTGGTGGAACATGCCTGGGGCTCCAGTTGTTCAGGAAGCTGAGGTAGGAGGTTTGCTTGAGCCCAGGAGGTCGAGGCTGCAGTGAGCTGTGATCACACCACTGTACTCCAGCCTGGGTGACAAATCAAGACCCTGTCTGAAAACAAAAACAAAACAAAACAAAAACCAAACAAAATCTAGTCCAAGTAACATTAATCAAAATATTTCTTTCTTTCCTTTTTTTTTTTTTTGAGGTGGAGTCTCACTCTGTTGCCCAGGCTGGAGTACGGTGGCACAATCTTGCCATCTCCGCCTCCCTGGTTTAAGTCATTCTTCTGCCTCAGCCTCCAGAGCAGCTGGGATTGCAGGCATGTGCCACCACACCCAGCTACTTTTTGTATTATCAGTAGAGACGGGGTTTCACTATGTTGGCCAGGTTGGTCTCGAACTCCTAACCTCAAGTGATCCACCTGCCTTGCCCTCCCAAAGTGCTGGAATTACAGGTGTGAGCCATCACGCCCAGCCAAATATTTCTGTTTCTATTCAAATACCTTACTGACTAAAGCTGCTCTGGCACTAGCTTTCTCTTTCACCTAAATAAATCTCTCTTACCCTAGCCTCTGAGGCTTCCTCTGGTCCTGCTTTTCTTTCTCTCTTAGACCTTTATTATGTATATGGTTTGGCCTCCATGTACATAATAAAGGAAAATGGAAGGAATTCATCCTTTTTGCATATGGGGAAAGACATTTATGAAACTAAGTTGAAATTAGAAGATTCTGCCTGATGGGATGCAGAAATGTGATTTTTCACTTCAGCACACACATGTAGGTGGAATTACACTTCTATAATCTAATTGCAACTGCCCCTAAATCTTGCAGTGTTGCTCTTATTAATTAACCCAATTTTGTAGACAGAAACCTAAGGTTCAGGTATGAGGCGATCTACCCTGAAGGCCACGTAACTTTAAAAAGGCAGAGAAAGGCTGGGTACAGTGGCTCACGCCTGTAATCCCAGCACTCTGGAAAGCTGAGGTGGGTGGATCAGGAAGTCGGTTCAAGACCAGCCTGGCCAACATGGTGAAACCCTGTCTCTACTAAAAATACAAAAATTAGCCAGATGTAGTGGCAGGTGCCTGTAATCCCAGCTACTTGGGAGACTGAGGCAGGAGAATCACTTGAACCTGAGAGGCAGAGGTTGCAGTAAGCTGAGATCGCATCATTGCACTCCAGCCTGGGCAACAGAGCAAGACTCTGTCTCAAAAAAAAAGGGGAGGGTGCAGAGAAAGGACTAGAACTGCTTGCCAGCATGAAGGTGGCTAAGAAATGAAATCTGCCAGTGAAAAAAATAAAGAGATGGCTTCTCTCTTTCCTCTCCTCTTTTTTTGCTCCTCTGTTCACCAATCTTCTCTCCTTCCCTTTTGGTAACAGCAGGACAGAGGCAGTTCCACTCTACTCTTTTGTAAGGAAAGAAACAAAGAAACTATGACCTGCCTGGCTTCTAGTTTCCTTATGTGTCAAATGAAGAGGTTAGAACAGATGGCTTTAGATCAACTTCTGTGAATGTTGGTGTTACCCAAGTAAAACATAGCTGCCTCATGACCCAGTCCTAACATCATGATGTACTCAGAGAAATAACTGTCGCGTATCCAAAAAGTAATTCATAAAGAAATTTTATGTTTAAGATGGAGTTTCACTCTGTCGCCCAGGCTGGAGTGCAGTGGTGCGATCTTGGCTCACTGCAACCTCTGCCACCCAGGTTCAAGCGATTCTTGTGCCTCAGCCTCCCAAGTAGCTGGGACTACAGGCACCCGCCACCACACCTGACTCATTTTTTGTATTTTCAGTAGAGACAAGGGTTTCACTATGTTGGCCAGGCTGGTCTTGAACTCCTGACTTCAGGGTGATCCACCTACCTTGGCCTCCCAAAGTGCTAGGGATTACAGGGTGAGCCACTGCACCTGGCCAGAAATTGTAATCTCTGCTAAAATCTCTCAAAGAATACCAAAAGGGTGTTCAACTCAAACCAGAACAGCACTTCAAAAACTTTATCTTTTTCTGTATGTTTCAGATATACTACCTCTGAAATACTAGCACCTCTCTCCTCATCCCCAAAAATTCTCTCTAAGCCCAGAAGGTTCTCACTTTGGGAGGCCGAAGTGGGCAGATCATGAGGTTAAGAGATCGAGCCCATCCGGGCCAGCATGGTGAAACCCTGTCTCTACTAAAAATACAAAAATTAGCTGGGCGTGATGGCGTGTACCTGTAATCCCAGCTACCCAGGAGGCTGAGGCAGGAGAATTGCTTGAACCTGGGAGGCAGAGGTTGCAGTGAGCCGAGATCACGCCACTGCACTCCAGCCTGGCGACAGAGCGAGACTCTGTCTCCAAAAAAAAAAAAAAAAGAAGGGTGCGGGATGCACTGACGGAGCAATGATGGCCACCGCAGGCTTGGAGAAGCGGGTAAGGGGCACTTATGCCTGACGAGGCGTCATCCCTACTACTATGTTGTCCCCTATTCGCTAGGGTTAGACCGCACAAGCTAGACTAATCCAAATTGGTTAGTGAAAAAAAAAAAGGAGTAGGGGTCCGACCTGGAGTGGCAGGGTGGGTGTTTTGTCGGGAAGGACAGCATGTCAGAGCAGGCAGATCAGGTAGCCAGGGGTGATCAGATGAGTCAGGATGGAGCCGGGGGAGCGGGGAGCAGATGTGAACTGATTAGAACCAGTGGAGAAGGTTGTTTACTAGAATTACAAGGAAGTTAAACTTTAAAATAGAGTATTAAAGAATAAGAGAGCTGAACATACTGACATACTGATTCTTTGAAGAGAAACTTGGGGTTCACTACAACAAAACCAAGGATGGCACTGTCACCATGGCAAGTGGAAGCTGAAGGCCGCCCTGGCCTTGGTGTGCAGAGGCGCTGCCGGGAAGGGAAGGATGACCCTGAGATACTCTTGAAGAGTGTCCCAGCCTGCTCATGATTCTCCTGCTGCTTCTAAGAGAGCTGGCTCAACCTCCGGAACATCAGGGCAATTCTTGGGTTTGCTAAATGGTTGCATATATCATCTCACTTAAACTTTACAACTGCTCGGAGATGTAGGTACTATGCTGAACTATAAGTCCTTCTCGGGTGTGTTTATAAGTCATTCTCTGGTGTGTTTGTAAGTCTGACTGGTGTGTAAACACCTCAGGGCAGGACTTTCATTTTCTCAATGCTTGTATTCTGGCACTCAGCACAGGTACATAGTAGGTGCTCCATGTTGGCGGAATGGACGTAACCAGAGCAGATACTTTTGGGTGAGTCAGCTAGAGTCCTGAATCCCCGGGCAGTTTCCAGTGGAGTCAGGACCAGAGCTCAGCAATCTTGAGTTCTACTTCAGCACAGTCTTGGGTAGTGTGTATGTGGGTGTATGAGGCATGCACATGCCTGTGTTCCTGCAAGGCAGTACCATTGCAATGAGGAGAATGCAGTGGCTCTGAGTCCCTGTGTGATTCACATTTCTGCCCTTATAAGCAAGTCCTTAACTTCTCATCTGTAAATTGTGCTTAATGATATCACCCCCAATAGAACTGATATGATTATTCAATAAATAATAACAAAATGGTGATTTTAAAAATCCAAAGCTGGCTTGTACTTCTTTGCTTTTGGCTCTTTCCTGCCCCAGGCTCCCAGGCCCCAAACCTCTGCTCCTCCATTGGAATTTAGGGAGTTCTGCAAAGGTAGAAGCAGAAGTCAGCAGTTTGGGACTTGTTTGGTGTGTGTCTCTATAAGCCCTCAGCAGATGGAGCCCGTGGCCTCTGGCTCAAGGCAGAAAGGACTGAGTTTTTCCCAGGGAGAGCAGTGTTGTGCAATGATTCTGTCCTGGCCTCCTAACCCTCCCTTCTCAGTTCTAGAGACCCTCTGTCCTCAGAAATTCCTCCCCCATCGTCCCGTTTGGGGGATTTCCTTTCTCAGGGCGAACACAATGAATCTTTCTCTGGTTTTGGAAATCCAAAACTGGCCGGGAAAATATCTTTGCAGAGCTGCACTGACTTCCAAGCACAGAACTCAAAATCAGTCATTCCTCCCTGCCTGTGGGCCATCACCTCCTCAGTCCCCCTCCTCCAGTCCCAAAGACAGAGCCCCATTTCCTTATCTGGCCTGGACTTTTTCTCTAACAGATTGTGGTCTGCAGACAGGCAAGAGGACTTCAGGCCAGGGCCCAGAAGGCCTAGTAACACAAAAATAAGAGGAGGTCTTAGGATCCAGGACTCAGGCCATGTCACTGGGGTCCCAGGGCCTGCTGGGGAGGTGAGGCAGAGACTTCACTAGCCCAGGCCTGGTGTCTGGGAGTCTAAGCTCAATTTCCCACTGTGTCAGTGGAACTCAGAGCTTCCATAGGGCCATGAGCTTTCCTCTGCCCTTAGAATAACTAGTCATAAAGGCCATAGAACAGTGCCCAGCACATAATAGACACTCAAACATTTTGGCTATGACAGCTCCTTTAACACTGTATTGTGTTTGTCTATTTGTGTGCTTATCTCTCAGACTGGGTGCTCCAGCTGTGATTCTAATGCTTGGCATAGAATTCTGCTCACAGTGGACGCTAATTTAAACATTTCTTTTTCTTTCAGACACTGGTCCAGAATCTTTGAATAGCTCCTGGCATTAATCTGGGTAGAAGCCTTTCCCTCTACTAGTGACAAAAGCCTTGGGGTTAATAGACTTGAATGGGGGTTCATGAATCCATTTCCAACCCTTGGGGTTATCTTAGGCAATCTCTGGGCCTTCACTTCTGGTTAAATAAAATGAGAGAAACCTAGTCAACTCTAAAAGTCTTCTCTGCTTCCAAAGACTGGCAAGAGGTGACTTGATTGTAGGTGATGAGGGAGGGGGTCGGAGAGTGCGTACAAATCCACAGGTCGTGGCCAGGCACAGTGGCTCCTGCCTGTGATTCCGGCACTTTGGGAGGCTCAGGCAGGAGGATAGCTGGAGCCCAGGAGTTCCAAACCAGCCCGGGCAGCATGGTGGGGAGACCTCATCTCCACACACAAAAACATTTATTTTAAATAAGCTGAACATGTTGGCACATGTCTGAGTCCCAACTACTTGAGAGGCTGAGGCGAGAGGATCACTTGAGCCCAGGAGGATCACTTGAGCCAGGAGACAGCCACTGTACTTCAGCCGGGACGACAGACCCCGTCTCAAAAAAAATCCATGGGTCAGGCTCAGGGTACAGTGGGGGATGTGGGGTGAGATGGGGATGGAGTGAAGCTGAGCCTGTTTTCTGGGAGAAAAGGGCTGACCAGCCAGGCCCACCCCACCCTGTGGCTGCCACTTTTGAAGTACGACCTGATGGCTCCTATTGAAAGGATCTACTCCATTTTGATACAGGTTACTGGAATTCCCATGTTAGAGTCATTCTTTTGGGGAGAGGCACTGGGGGCTCTTATTAAAATGTATGTGGATCAGGTAACATTTACCAAATGCACACAGGTCTAGTGATCAGTAGTGTCAGATTACTAGGTAACATGTAGCTGAGGGCATGGGGGACGGAGGTCTGGAACAGAGGCAGCCAAGGATGGTGAATGAGAGTCATGCAGGACCGGGGAACTGCTTGGGGACTCGGCGCTGCTGGGGAAAGACCTCAATTTCTCTAAGTGGAAAGAAGGGGAATCAGGCCAGGCGCACTGGCTCACGCCTGTAATCCCAGCACTCCGGGAGTCTGAGGTGGGCAGATCACAAGGTCAGGAAATGAAGACCATCCTGGCCAACATGGTGAAACCCCGTCCCTACTAAAAATACAAAAATTAGCCGGGCTTGGTGGCATGCGCCTGTAGTCCCAGATACTCAGGAGGCTGAGCAGGAGAATCAGTTGAACCTGGGAGGTGAGGCGGAGGCTGCAGTGAGCCGAGATCGCGCCATTGCACTCTAGCCTGGGTGACAGAGTAAGACTCTGTCTCAAAAAAAAAAGGGGGGGAATCAGATAAAGCATTATTTCCAACCAATCTTACCTAGTATATAATATTCCCTATTGCAGGCTCTGCTTATGTTCACTTACCCAGTGAATCAATGTTTGCTGAGTATCAACAATATAGAAGGTGCCCTGGTAAGGGCTGTGGGGGTGGAGCTGAGGAAGGCATCAGGCTGGATGAGACACAGTGCCTGCCCTCCAGTGTGCAAGCAAAGCGCTCAGCCCCTTAGGCCCCTATGCCTGGCCAGCTCAGGGGCCCGAGGTGCCTGGGCGGCTGGCCAGTCCTGGCTCTTGAGCTGGGACTGCAGCAGCCCAGGAAGAAATCCGAGGCTGCTGTTTGGCTCAGCATCTGATCTCCACAGACATGAAAGAGAAATGGGTCAGAAAGAATGTGTGTGGGGAGGTTAGGCTACACGGATTTGCTCTCTTTTCAAGCTGGAGAGCCTGCAGGGGACAGAGGGGCCGGCCCTCTCCTCTTAACTCCCCACCCCACAGAGCAGCCATTGATCTCAGAGAGGAGTGAGGGCGACAGACCCTGGGTGACAGAGACACTGAGCCCTGCCACCCTCTCCTCCTTCATTGTTCACATGGCTGTCCGTGACCTGTGCTAAAATGAATTCCAGATTCCAGGGAGGAAGTCCCTGGGAACTGGAGCACTCAGGGTCAGTGGGGACTCTGGGTCTGTGACGTCACCTCCATTCCCGAGGAGAGCATGCCTTGCTGCCTCAAACACGCTGATGTGCAGAGGATGTCAGGGAAGGGCAGAAACTGAGCCCAAGAAGAGAGCTCCTGGCTGACCCCTCTCCCAGGGTAGGTGTTTTATTAAGGAGAAAAAGCTCTAAGAATCAAAAATTAAAGACTTGTGTTACTCTTAATGTGGTGGTATTTTAGTTCATGGGCTACTCATGTTTTAAAAGTAGTTTGGATATGATGTCTTTAATTTGGATTGAATTACACACACACACACACACACACACACACAAACACACACACACACACACGATCTCTGTGGATTGTACCTTCTAAAGGAATCGAAGACTTGATATTGCACATGTTACTGACATGCGTGATACATTTTTGAGTGTTCACCAATGTGGAAATAACTTTGGCGGTGGTGAACTTAGTGCTATTCTTTATTTTGTTAAAACAATTGAGATATAAATGGACCCTTTAAAAACATGTATGGAAGTATTTTATTCCTACCCGTGTGTCTGCCCCGAGTGATCTCAGAATCAGCTACTGACACCCATCTCAGCATGACGGATGGCCCAGTGAATATTCTCCACTATGTTTTCCCCATAGTTTTGTTGAGATAGATAGACCAATGATCAGAATGACAAGAGAAAAAATATAATTGGTTTAATACTAAGATGGGGTGTTAAACTGAGTTTTGAAATCTGCATGAGCTGATGTTAGAAACTTACATTCACAAAACTGGCATATACCAAGTGAACAACTTTTCCCCCATAAGTTGCTGCACTTGTATGAGAGAAATTTGCTTTTAGACTGGGAATTCTTAGGTTTGTTTGCTTGTTTGTCTGTGTGTGTGTGTGTGTGTGTGTCTGTTTTTAAAGATGGAGTCTCACTCTGTCGCCCAGGCCTGAGTGCAGTGGCACCGTCATAGCTCACTGTAGCCTGAAACTCCTGGACTCAAGGAAGCCTCTTGCCTCAGCCTCCTGAGTGGCTGAGATTATATGTATGAGCCCCCATGTCCAGCGGATTCTCATCTTTAAAGTGCTTGCACTTTTACACATGCATATACTGTAGTTCAGCAAAAGGCTGTGCACACCAGGAGTGCTCGCTGAGTATTGTCAAATGTCTAGTCGATAAGGAGGAGCTAGAAACAGAGAACCGCCATGGCCAAGGCTGCTCTGCCCCGTCCTGGTTATGCCTTCCAGTTTAACCCAACAGACGGTAACTGAGCATCAGTTGCGTGCCAGCCACTGAACCAGATATTGAGGATGCAGAGAGGAATAAAGCACAGGCCTGACCTGGAGCTGCTCCCAGGAAAATGGGAACAAACCTATTACAGTGACATGTATGAACTTGCGGAAGGACGGATCAATTCCAGCTATGAAAGTCAGGGAAGGTCGCATGGCACGTTGATTCTGAAGGGTTGGCAGGGGTTACCAAGGTAGGGAAGGGCATTTGAGGCAGAAGGAACACATGAGTGAAGGTATATGTTGCTGGGGGGAAAGGGCATCCAGGAGGTTCAGGAGAGACCTGCAGGGCTCAGATTTAAAGAACCCTCTAGGGCCAGACGTGGTGGCTCACACCTGTAATCTCAGCACTTTGGGAGGCCAAGGTGGGCAGATCACCTGAGATCAGGAGTTCAAGACCAGCCTGGTCAACATGGCAAAACTCTGTCTCTACTAAAAAGAATACAAAAATTAGTCAGATGTGGTGGCATGCACCTGTAGTCCCAACTACTCAGGAGGCTGAGGCAGGAGAATCACTTGAACCCAAGAGGTGGAGGTTCCAGTAAGCTGAGATCACACCACTACACTCTAGCTTGGGCAACAGAGTCAGACTCTGTCTAAAAAAGTTAATTAATTAAAAAATAAAGAACCCTCTATATATGCTCTGCTTGGGAGTTTGGATCTTATCCTACAGGCAAATAGTTGCAAGTTTGAAGGCATGTAAGAGAGTGAATGGGCACCTCTGGGAACAGGCACAAGGTTCCACATGGCAGACACTGAAGACTGCTTCCATTGTTCATTTGCAATTGCTGTTGGCAGAGCCTATCTCATAAACATGTGGCCCAAAGCTATTGCTCAGCAAAAGCCACCCTGTTCTCAGTGGCTGTGCACTTATTAGGGCCCTAGAGACAAATCCCAGCTGCAGCTGGGGCCCTTAAAATCAGAGATTTCTGCTTCAAGACCTTTCTTTCAGCCTTCCTCTTCAGGGTGGCCATTGGTAATAATTAGTAATTGATTAATATGTGCCGTTGTTGTTGGATTTTAAAAGGTATATTTCCCATTGGCCGAGTGCAGTGGTTCACACCTGTAATCCCTGCACTTTGGAAGGCCAAGACAGGCAGATCACTTGAGGCCAGGAGTTCAAGACCAGCCTAGCCAACATGGTGAACCCCATCTCTACTAAAAATACAAAAATTAGCCAGGTGTGGTGGTGTGTGCCTGTAATCCCAGCTACCAGAAAGGCTGAGGCAGAGGCACAAGAATCGCCTGAACTCAGGAGGCAGAGGTTGCAGTGAGCCAAGATCACACTACTGCACTCCAGCCTGGGCAACAGAGCGAGATCTGTTTGTTTGTATCTCCAAACAAACAAACAAAAAGATACATTTCACAAAAAGCAATGCTTAAAAATGAAAATATCCAAACAGCCAATGGAAGTGCCAGGAATATTATGTATATATTAAACATTAATTTTCTTTTTTCCTTGCTAACCAAATACCCAGTTATCCATGCCTAAGGAAAAAAAGTCTGGCTGGTTGACCCAAATACCCAGAAGCCAGGTACCTCCCTCTCTTCAGGGGTAATTACTCATATCACAGCCTATTCCTTGTTCAGAGATGTGTGATCTCAGGCATGCTGGATTCTTCAGAGTTGTCCTGCTTTAAAGCACAGGTATTTTAATAACCTTACAAGAAATGGTTCTTTGTTCTTTGGTATTCCATGGTATGCTTATAAGCTTCTGAATTTGTCCCGGTTAAATAGAATAGAAGACCAGGATGTGTGTTGGGGGATCAGGAGTTATAGGTTGGGGGCTGGCAGTGGGAGAGAGAAATTAGGGAGATTGAATGTTCCATGATGACCCCACCAATAAAAACTGGAATTGGGCTTCACTGGAAAAGACACTGGTTGGGGAAATATTGGAGAATAATAGGCCTGAATAATTACAAGAAAATGAAAAGAGAAAAGGAGATAATAGTAGCTAATAATGAAGCAATGTTGTTATTGAACATGGTGGCATACGTGGTTGAACCTGTCCAGGTGTGGTCTTATTTAGTGACTTAGCTCACTTGATCCTCACAGCAACCCCTGAGAGGGATACTATCATTATCCCACCTTATAGGTGAAGAAATTGAGACTTAAGGTATCCAAAGTCACACAGCTGGAAAGTATTAGAGTCAGAATTTGAACCCAGATATCCTGGGGGAATCCTTGGAAAATCCTATTTATCAGGCCCCGACTTTTAGCCCATTTACCAAACATTCATACTTTCTTCAAGTGAAAAAAGATGAGTTTGACAAACTGTCACTAATATATCCTTTTTTAAGGAAATGCACACCGAAGTATTTAGGAATAAAAAGGCAATTACTATTAAATAGTTTTAAAAGTAATAAAATAAATATACAGAGAGCAAAACAAATAAAGTAAATGTGGTAAGATATTATCTGGGAGATTGGTATATGGGAGTTCTTTGTGCCATTCCTGCAGCTTGTTGAAAAATCTGAAATTGTCAGGTGTGGTGACTCATGCCTACTGTAATCCCAGCTACTTGGGAGGCTGAGGCAGGAGGAGCCCTTGAGCTCAGGAATTTGAGACCAGCCTGGGAAACATTCTGAGACTTCATTTCAAAAAATATATATATTATTTAAAATAAAAAGAAATTACAAAAGTAACCCCAAACCTGTGACTAATGTGCCCTACCAAAAAAAAAAAAAAACAAACAAAAAAGATTCTCTTCTACTTCATAGTATGCTTATAAATTTTTTAATCTGCCATGGTGCATTAGTCTGTTTTCACAGTGCTGATAAAGACATAACGGAGACTGGGCAATTTACAAGAGAAATGGGTTTAATGGACTCACAGTTCCATGTGGCTGGGGAGGCCTCACAATCATGGTGGAAGGCAAAGAGGAGCAAGTCACATCTTACATGGATGGCAGCAGGTAAAAAGAGAGCTTGCGCAGGGAACACCCCCCCATAATACCATCAGATCTGGTGAGACTTATTTGCTATCATGACAACAGCACAGGAAAGACCTGCCCCCATGATTCAATTACCTCCCACCAGGTCCCTCCCACAACACACGGGAATTCAAAATGAGATTTGGATGGGGACAGAGCCAAACCATATCACATGGTTACACTGGGCAGAACACCAGGGTGTGTGTGTGTGTGTGTGTGTGTAGGGGCCAGATGTGTGAGGTGAACTACACAACTCTTTTCTTAATTCTGTTCTGAGAAGAAGCCCACTTCCTGGATCCTGTGTGAGAAAAGTGAATTAGTAAGTAGATTTCACAGTGGCCATTAATCATTCAGGTTGTAAAGCAGACCCCTGAGAAGCGGCAGGCAGGTCCTGTCGGGGAGCTTGACTGGGGACAGGCCTCTTATTCCATCCCTGCCATTTTCACTTTCAGGAGAAAAAATCCTTCCCAGTGCCAAGACTCCAGTGCAATTAGCTTTACCTAATTATTACCTAATACTGTTTTGAATCTAGAAAATAAAAGATTCCTGGAAAATCCTTTTACTGCTTCTTGTCTGAATTATTCCCTCACAGTTGTTTATAAAGAACCAGTTAATTAATTGGGCTGTAAAGAGAAAAAGCCTTTCTTAATCTATGGCCAAGAATTCCCCAAATCGTTCAGTCTGCTTATTCCAATATCCTGTGCTTTTAATGACTGGGCACAGAAACCATTAATTCTGTCAGGTCAAGGGGAGTTTTGAAGCTTCAGTGCCTGACACCTTAGACTGGAATTTGGTTAGTCAAAGCAAACAGAAGGGAGTGGATAGAGAAGGAAGAAGGCAGTTGAGCAGGAGCTGGTTCTAGACCATGGCGCCTCACTCAAGCCAGCCGCGCAGGGTGAGCATGTGCCTTACGACCCACGTGGGTAGCTGGGAAATCCCTTTGTCATGCAGGGCATTTGTCATATGCTATTTGACTTGGTCACCTTTTCCAATAACAGTCCCTTGTGCTAAAAGGGGTGGAAAAACAGACTCTGAAATCCCAATGCCCTTGTTTTTGTTTTCTTCTCTTGGGGCCATAATTCTTCCACCTGCATTAGCATTATGAGTTACTAGTTTCCCTTGAAAACAGAGGCCTTATGTATCTAGAACAGGATTTTTCAACCCTGGCACGGCTGACAGACTGGACCAGATGATTCTTTGTTGTGGGGCTGTCCTGTGTATTATAGGATGCTTAGCAACATCCCTGGCTTCTGCCAACTAGATGACACTTTCTTCTTACAATTGTGAGAACAAAAATGTCTCCAGACATTGCCCAATGTCCCCTGGGGGAGAATCAACCTTGGTCGAGAATGATTGATCTAGAACCTTTTTAGGAATAGGGGTCTTCCTGGTTTTCCTGGGAAACAACTGGAAATAGGAGAGGGAACAGAGCAGGCTGGATGCATTTGACTCAAACTCAGGCTCGTGAGGGAAAGAGGAATAATTATGGTTTTATATCAGAGGCATTCTGGAAGACAGAGTTTACTGTATTACTCTGGTGCTAATTCGAAAGCATTCGAATGGTGTTATACTCTGCATTGGCTGTTCATGCAAGGAGCTTTTGAAAGTGGTCCTAGAATCAGGGCAGTACAGGAAGCTGGCCTAGAGATACTAAGATTCAGATCGCCAGGCCAAGGTCTTTGAACAACTAGAAATATGGTATCTTAAGAATGCTTGGGTGAGTCCATCAGAAACCCACCCAGGTTGACTCTCCGAATTTACCTATTCCAGGCAGTCTTTCCCCTTCCTCTTTAATTAAAGCTGCCCTCTCTGTAAAGGTCACCACATTCATCTTTCACATTCCAAGAACAAAGCTATGAACCGCCCAAAGCGAATTTCCATGATCCTTCAAGTGTCCACCCAATATTTTCAAGAAAATACTGAGAAGGTTCACCCAAGATAAAATATTTGCAATACCTTAAATTAGGGTGAAAAAGATAAAGTCTGATCTTCCAGGGGGCACTGCAACCTTATCTTAAAAATGAACAAAACTAAAATGAGCGATAAAAGTATGTGGAAGCATTTGAGTAACCCACCTAAAAGCCTGAGGCTGTGGGACCTTATCCTTACTTATAAATTTTGTACAGGTTTTCATAATTTCCAGGTTCTCCTTTCTACTCTTGGGCTTAGGGGGACAGTGCTGCCATCTATTTCATAAACCAATGAGATAAAACCAGGTTGTTGAATAAATTGCTGAATTCTTGGGACAGGATTTGACCAGGTTGGATACAATCACAGCAAAACAATCTGTGTAATGAATGAGCTGTAACAAAATTCTACTATAATATTCCTCTCCACTTAATGTAGGCCTTTTCACTTTTAAAGCTAATATCATAGTTATCAAACACATTAAGATGCATAGTATTGTGTCTAACTCAGAGTGAGTGACGTGAGGCCTGGAGATGAGTGGATTCGTGCGTGTGTTATTTCTCACCCAGACTCCTGGAATCAGCTCCTAATTGATCTCGCTGCCTCTGCTCTTGCTCCACTACATTTATTTTCCACCCAACAGCCAGTCTCTGAAATGTAACTCAGATCACCCTGCTGCTGAAGACCCACCAAAGGCCAGCCACGGTGGCTCATTCCTATAATCCCAGCACTTTGAGAGGCCATGGTGGGAAGATCATTTGAGGCCCAGAGTTTGAGACCAGCCTGGGCAACATACTGAGACCTTGTCTCTACAAATTTTAAAATTACCCTGGTGTGGTGGTGTGCACCTGTAGTCCCCGCTACTCAGGAGGCTGAGCCCGGAGTTTGAGGCTACAGTGAGCTGTGATCGTGCCACTGCACTCCAGCTAGGGCAACAGAGTGAGACGCTGTCTCAAAATAAACAAACAAAAACCCTCCAAAGCCTTTGAATAAAACCCAAAACTTGGCTGGGCACGGTGGCTCATGCCTGTAATCCTAGCACTTTGGGAAGATGAGACGGGCAGATCACCTGAGGTCAGGAGTTCAAGACTAGCCTGATCAACGTGGAGAAACCGTGTCTCTACTAAAAACACAAAAAATTAGCCAAGTGTGGTGGTGCATGCCTGTAATCCCAGCTACTCAGGAGGCTGAGGCAGGAGAATCACTTGAACCTGGGAGGCAGAGGTTGCGGTGAGCCTAGATCGCGCCATTGCACTCCAGCCTGGACAACAAGAGCAAAACTCCGTCTCAAAAAAAAAAAAAAATTGAAATTAAAAATAAATAAAACCCCAAACTTGGTCAGGCATGGTGACTCACGCCTGTAATCCCAGCACTTTAGGAGGCCGAGGCCGGCGGATAACAAGGTCAGGAGTTTGAGACCAGCCTGACCCCATCTCTACTAAAAATACAAAAAATTAGCCAGGCATGGTGGCACGTACCTGTAATCCCAGCTACTAAGGAGGCTGAGGCAGGAGAATTGCTTGAACCCGGTGGGGGGACAGAGGTTGCAGTGAGCCAAGATCATGCCATTGTACTCCAGCCTGGGAGACATGGTGAGATTCCATCTTAAAAAAAAAAAAACTTGTTCCTAGGGCTTGCTAAGCCCTTTCTACCTGCTCCTTTGAGCCTCTGACTTCCAGCGCTGCAGCCATTCCACCAGCTTTCCAACCTCAGGGCTTTATGCCAGCTGCTCCCTCTCTCTGTGGCGCTTTTCTCCTGATTGTCATGTGCTGATGGCTTGCCATTTGCTGCTCTCCCCAGCAACCAACAGCACCCAGCCTCTACCCTCTTTCCCTGTGTTATTTTCCTCACCATTCTTATCACTACCTGAAGTTACTTTAGACTCACAGTTTTACTGGGTATTGTTCTGTGATTTGATTTTTTTCCCCATACCTAGTGATATGTCTTGGAGATCATCCCATGTCAGATTAGATACATCTATTTCATTCTTTTAAATGGCTGTATACTATCCCTTCACATGTATGTACCATAACTTAACAGCTTCCTTTTTTATTCTTGAGTTTTTACTATTTCAAATCATGCAGAAGTAAACCATCCTTTTGAATACATCTTTGTGCACATGTGCAAGTTTTTTCTGTAGTACAGATTCCTGGAAGTGGAAGTGCGAGGTCAGGGTCATGTCCATCTGTCATTTTGATAGGTGCTGACTGCCATATTGCCCTCCTAAAAGGCTTTATCAATTTGTGCACTCATCAACCATGTGTTAGAATGTACACTTCCTGATCCTCACTGGCACTAATCACTATCATTTAAAAAACGTTTGCTTTAAGTGATACACAACAGTGGTATCTTATTTCATGTCAGACTCCTAAAGGCCATGTTAAGATTGTTTCATGCTGGTGTCCTCTGGGATTGTGCCTCTGGGTCAGTTGAGGGAGAAGCAGGTAAGTCCTCTATGAGCTCTGAGAGTTTCATAAGACAAATGAAACCTTTCAAAGCAAGGTCATTCATCACAGCAGAAACCCCCTCTGTCCCAATGCCAGCAGAGCTCAATCAATAACCTGGAGAACCATGGGCTGGCCTGACGTTTCCTGCATGCGGCTCTCCCCGATCCATCATCCAAACACACCTCAGCTGAGGCTCTGAAGTCAGCCGAAATCTGCCCAAGTGCAGCACACAACCTCCCCAACCTTGGCTTCTCTGACATGACTCAGAATGCTTTGTTTGGGCCAGGCACGGTGGCTCACGCCTATAATCCCAACACTTTGGGAAACTGAGGCAGGCAGATCACCTGAGGTCAGGAGTTTGAGACCAGCCTGGCCAATGTGATGAAAACCTATCTCCACCAAAAATACAAAAATTAGCGAGCTGCCGTAGCGGATGCCTGTAATTCCAGCTACTGGGGAGGCTGAGGCAGGAGAATTGCTTGAACCTAGGAGGCAGAGGTTGCAGTGAGCCAAGACCAAGCCATTGCATGCCAGCCTGGGCGACAAGAGCAAAACTCAATCTCAAAAAAAATAAAAGAAAAAAAAGAACTCTTTGTTTGGTTTCATTTAAAGAGGAGAGAAGATCAGGGTCTGGTTGCAGTCAGACCCTCACTCTCTTGAGATGACTTCCTAAGCCAGAAACAGTACATCTGCTCTCTCTAAGGGACAGCAGGACAAAAGGGGCAGCGAGACCAAGAAAAACATCTCACTGGGCCAGGGACAAGCTTTGCTGGTCAAAAGAAAGACTTCTTAGATTTTTCTTTTCTTTTCTTTTTTCTCCACCCACAGGCTTCTTAGATTTAATACTCCCACATTGGCAAGCGGCACATTTTTTTTTCCAAAGAGTTTTTGAGTTTTCTTTGTCCCCCTCTGCTTTCCTCTCAAAAGGAGCTGTTGGATTTCCTCAGGAAGTAGAAATATGGCCAACATCCCTGCGTGCCGATGCTGTGCTAAACTCTCTACACCTCTTATCTGACAATACTGTGAGCCAGATTAATATTATTACCTCCAGCTTAGACATGAGGGTTGGCAGCCAGAGCAACTGAGTAACTAGTTGGGTACCCAAGGTCACCCAGCTACTGATACCTGGGCAGGATTTGAACCTGAACCTGTAAACATGTTCTGTTGCCTCTACGTGGAGGTTAGTATTTTAACCTAAGAAATTACAAAGGCTTAATATTTGGGCATTTGTAGGTTATTGTGAATTTCTTCACTTTCAGGTTTCTTAGAGAAAAGTCCAAAATAACAGTGGAATTAATTAATTTAAAACTGTGTCTTTCTGTGTCCCTGAAATTCTCACACATGGTACATTTTCAAAGAGCTGACATTTGCAGTAATTGAGCTTCTTTGGTTCAATGCATGAGTGGTTCAGTGGTTCACTGGGCACCCTGGTTGAGGGAGGGGCAGGATAACTAACTGTATTCACTTCCTATTGCTGCTGTAATAAATCACTGGAAACTTATTAGCTTAAAACAACACAAATTTATGATCTTATAGTTCTAGAAGTTTGAAAATCAAAGAATGTTCTTTCTGGAAGTTCTAGAGGGGAAATCCATTCTCTTGAGTTTCCTAGCTTCCAGGGACTATCTGCATTCCTTTTACCATGTTAAGATAACATATCCACAGGTTCCAGGGATTAGAATGTGGACATGTTTGGAAGACCATTATTCAGCCTCAGCACCAGCCATCGTAGTTTGTCAGGGACTAAGGTCTCCCAGGACATGGGATTTTTAGTGCTAAAACCAAGAAAGTCCCCTGCAAACCTGGATAGCTGGTTCCCCAGAAGGGAGTTCCATTCCATGAAGATATTCTTACTAGGGGAAGTAGAGAGGGAAGATAAACACAAATAAGAAAGCTGTAAAGGGTGGGTGCAGTGGCTCATGCCTGTAATCCCAGCACTTTGGGAGGTTGGAGCAGGTGGACCACCTGAGGTCAGGAGTTTGAGACCAGTCTGGCCAACATGGTGAAACCCTGTCTCTACTAAAAATACAAAAAAATTGGCCTGGTATGGTGGTGCATGCCTGTAATCCCAGCTACATGAGAGGCTGAGGAGGGGTAATCGCTTGAACCCTAAAGGCAGAGGTTGCAGTTAGCCGAGGGCACACCACTGCACTCCAGCCTGGGTAACAAGAGAGAAACTCTTTCCCAAAAAACAAAAACAAACAAAAACAAACAAACAAAAAAACTCTGTTTTTCCAATATTATTCTTTAGAGAAAAAGCAACCTTTGACCTTTAAAAAAATTCCTCACACTGCAGCCTCAGCATGGCCACACCTCGCAAAAAGGAATCTATGCTGAAAACTCTGTCACCTGTTTTACCCAAGAAAAACAAAGCAATTTCCTAAAGTCTATTTCAAAGCTTGAATTATCCCTAAGTAAAGAAGCCTATATGGTAAACCTGTACTCAGAAAGGTTAATAAAAGTGTAGAATAAAATAGGCGTGCAGTTAAAAATAGAGCCTGATTCCATGCAAATGACACAGACTTGATGCCCGAATGTGGAGCCAGGGTGGGTTTCTGCACCACGTGGCCTCCCGCTGTCTTCATCCCTTCCTCCTCACCTTCCATTCTATCGCCCGCCCCACTCCACCCCCCGCCCAGCTATATTTAGTGCCACAGTCTGTGGGTTTCTGAAAGAATTCTCTTATGTGTTTTTGAGTTTCACTGAAGGGGAAACCTTGGTTTCGTGTCATATTTTTACATATATATTTAGTTTGTGTCATATTTTTACATATATATTTAGCTTTCCATTTCTAAAGAAATAAATGCCAAAAAAAAAAAGGCTTTTTCAACAATGGGTGAATTCCAAGAAGCCTGGAGCCTGATTTGGACAGGATAGGGGCTGGGAATCGGATAGGTTTTCCAGTGGAAAGGGTTTGAACAGAGGCCACACTTCTGGAGTGGCTCCTACAAGCAGGGGCATATGAGAGGTTCTCTCGGCCTGGTCTGGCAGAAGTGATAGTTATGGAAGGGAGGGTCATAAATCATTTCCCAGCTGTGAAGACAAAGGGATTCAAATCCTCCCAAGCTAGAGGTGGTGGAGCAAACAAGACCAGCAGCAATGAGGGAGCGACTGCGCCGCTCTGAGTGCCTCCCTGACGGCCCGTTCGGGGCTGCAAGGAGTGGCTGCATGGAAATACAGGAGCTAGAGGAAATTCAGGTGGGCCAGGGGCTCTGGGAAGCATCTGTTACTCTCTCTGGTGAGTTCAGACAGCCTGGGGCACCTGCTGGGAAGGTGGGGCAGCTGGAGGGAGGTGCAGATGGTCAAGAAAACACGATTGTCTCCAGCAGAGTTTCTCAAGGTTGGCAGGGCTGCTCTGCGCATGTCTGTTTAGGGACCTCAGCCTGATCCCTATATGCATGCATGCCCAGCCACCCCTTCTGCTGGTCAGCCACTGGCCACCCAGTCTGGGTAGAAGAACATACCAGATGTGCGTACCCCATCATCCCCTTGGGAAATCCAGGTGCCATCATGTGCCTTCTGCAATTGATTGTTTCCCCTAAAAAACCCTGTTCCTATCATGTTATCTCCTCCACTTTCTCTGCAGCCTTACCTTCTACTTACCCGCATCTTTCTTTCTAGCATGTGGATCTTTTCTTCATTCCCTGCAAAGTCTCATATCTTCATGCCTTTGTACATGCTGCACCCTCTTCCAGAAACGCCTTCTACCACTTCCTATTTCCTTTGTCTTCCTAGCAAACTTCCACTCAGCGTCAAACCTTAAATACCCAGGACAAAAGTCCCGTAAATATTGGGAAATCTAGCTGCCATCATGAGTCACAGACACAGGCCTAGGAAGACGTCTTTCACTCTGAAGATAAAACTGTGGCCTTGTAGTCTCCCTGGCTCCACAGTGCATTGGAGCACAGGGTATGGGGGCAGGGAGAGGGCATTGTGCTGGTGTACCTTCATTCTCTGCCTAGAGGTCTGAGGACAAGTGTTAGTAGATGGCTGGCCTAGGCATGGCTGGCTGGCTGGAGGCAGAGCAAAGATAACTGCTCCCTGTGGAGAGGAAATACGTAACAACTACCCTGTATTTATTGCGGGCCTCAGCCCACTCAGCTAACAGTTCCAAGGGATGGCATGGTGGGCTCCCATGATCCCACCTATGGATCACACTTTGGGGACTTACTTCAGACCCAAGTAGAAATCTCACTTGAAAACAGGCTTAAGGCTTAGGCTGAACAACTTGAAGAGGGACGGCCTGGTAGGATCATGTTTCACTCTCCTGGTGATTGAGATCGCCAGCTTGCTGCTTCCCAAAACTATCCAGACTGGAATGGAAGGATGTGGGACTAGAGAACCAAATCGAATAAACACCTTAGGGTCGAAAATCCTATGTTCAAATCCCACTTCAAATTCCAAAAGCCACTTCCCGTCTGTGTGATCTTGGGCAAAACCGCTTTAATGACTCTGAACCTTGGCCTCCTTATTTGGAAAACAGTGATTATATCACCTGACAACTCACAGAGTTGCTGTGAAATTTAACAAGAGAAAATACAGACCAAGTGCCTAACACTGCACCTAACACAGAGCAGATCACCAATAAATGGTGAGTAAGTTAATTCCTTGGTTGGCGCTCAAAGCCCTCCTCATTTGGCCGAATTCCTCTCAACTAGGCTCCCCGCCTCAGTTTGCAAAGGTGCTCCAGGCTGTGTGGGGGAGGGGGAGACGTTCTTGTTGACAATGGATGAAAGTACTATCCTTGCTCTTCAAACAAAGCCAAAAAAAGGAGGCTTAAGTAGGGACTAGAGACTTCATTCCTGACTCAGTTCACCTGCTCACCTGCTTTGTCGCCCTGGAATGAGTATCTTCCTTCTGTTTTAAAATTGAGGTTTTAGTTTAAGTATGAAAAGGCCAACAGCTCAGGAGATGGCTGCCGTTGAAAAGAAGCTGTTATAGTCACAGATCCCAAGAGGACAGGGCACACCAAGCCATAGGGGCCGCAAGGAGGCTCCAGGGTCAGTCAGAAGGCAGAGGGAGCGGAGAAACGGGCAAAAGACGTGATTGCGGTTCTGAGGACAGGCTCAGCTTTGCCTGGTTTGAATAAATTCAGAAGCCTCTGGGGCTTAGGGGATAGCCCTAGTTGTTTGGTTCCTAGCCCTGGGGAGATGAGGGCAGGGGAATAGAGGCTGAGCGTGAGGCACTTAGTGAAGGTGGTTGGGGGCGTGCTTGGTCTGAATGGTTGGTTTGCATTTGAAAAGTGTGCTCAAGGGCCAGTTATCTACTATCTCTAAGAACTGGCTAGAGGGATAATTCCTTCCTTCAAGGGTCAGTGAGTCCCCACAGGTCAAACATCAAAATACAGAAAATAAAAAGTAGGCCAGGCGCGGTGGCTCACGCCTTAATCCCAGCATTTTGGGGGGCTGAGGTGGGCGGATCATGAGGTCAGGAGATCGAAACCATCCTGGCTAACACAGTAAAACTGTGTCTCTAAAAAAAAAATAGAAAAATAAATAATAAAATAAAAAGACGTAGTTAATAACACTTTCATCTTCTCTGCTGTTGTTTCTAGCTTAAGTCTAATCTGTTCTAGGAAGGCTTCCTAGGCCACCCCATCCCACTGGGGTGACTCCCTCCCTGAAGTCCTATAGCATTTAATGTCTCTGCTGTTCATTTTGGTATCTTATTATCTCAGCAAAGTGTGCGCTGTGGCCCCGATCAAAGTCCTAGGCTCCTTGGAGATGGGAATTGTGTCTCTTACGTCTCTATGTCCCGTATAGCAACTGGCACAGAGCCTTCAACATAATAAGCACTCATTAAATTTTTGTTAGAGAGCACTCAAGGTTCAGTTTAGTAGGCCACAAGGATGATATCTTAAAGTTTTTTTCTTAGCTCCTAAGCAGGAAAACCCCTGCTAAGAGACACTCAATGCGTGGTTTCTTCCTTTATCGTCCAGCACTTGGTCTTCCTAAAATTTAGAATGTTTACAAATCCAGACAATCTTTATGAAATTCACAAACAAGGAAAATACAGGCAGCTCCAGCTGTGGCATTTCTAGTTGAAGCTGAAAAGGAAGAATGGAGTTAGTGTTGATGCTCTGACCACAGTGTTGCTTCCATTAACTCCCTAGAAGGAAGGAGTAGATGGCACAGGTCAGCCAGCTTCACTGAGTAGCCAGGAGGATATGGGGGTCTCATGAATTTTTATTAACGGCAAATCACTCATGTCATGTCTGTCCTTGGCTGGACATCCAAGCATCCAGCACAGGCTATCAGGAAGGGAGATTTACCTGGTTCCAAGCGGCCTGGAATGAGCCGTGACACATGGTGGACCCTCAGGGTCCTGAGGACAGGGTGTGGCAATGCCCATAGGGTTCTCCTCCATGAGCACAAGAGCAAAGATGGTGACCAAACACAGAGGGGGTCTGACTTGCACGTCCAATGTTAGAGTAATTTGGCTTCTTCTTTGGGGCAGAACTGATGGACAAAAATAGACCTTATTTTGGGAGACCTGGCATTAAATTAAATTCCAGGGCCCTAGCTACAGCTTTGCCAATGACCTGGCTTCCTACCAATGTGCAGAAATGCCCTTGTCATGCAAGTTGGAGGCAGTGGTGGAGTGGGGAAGGCAGAAAAGCCTCTTTTGTGGGTATTCTAACATGGCAGGGGCTGCTCCACCTGTCTTCAGTCCGTTGCTATTTAAAATATAATCTGCAGACCTGCAGCATTGGTCTCATTTGGGAGCTTGCCAGAAATGCCAAATCTCAGGCAAGCCTGGGACTAGGGTGAAAGATGGCCCTCTCGACTGCAAAATGTAAGGAGGTGCCCCCAAACTTAGTAACCAAGATAACTAATATTTTGGCTGGGCGTGGTGGTTCACACCTGTAATCCCAGCACTTTGGGAGGCCGAGGCGGGCGGATTGCCTGAGGTCAGGAGTTTGTGACCAGCCTGGCCAACATGGTGAAATCTTGTCTCTACTAAAAATACAAAAAAATTAGCCAGGTGTAGTGGCAGATGCCTGTAATCCCAGCTACTCAGGAGGCTGAGGCGGGAGAATAGCTTGAACCTGGGAGCCAGAGGTTGCAGTGAGCCAAGATCACACCATTGCACTCCAGTCTGGGCAACAAGAGTGAAACTCCATCTCAAAAATAAAATAAAATAAAATAAAAAGATAAACAATATTTTAAAATATCAAAGTCACTACAAAAAATCCATGATAAACATGATATCAGCATTTTAAATAAAGGCAAGATCTGACTCAGCACTTGAACAATCCTGCCCTACTTACCTCATGCTAATCTTGACTCTGATCTCAGGTTCCACCTCAGACCTACAGAATCAGAATCTATATTCTAAAAAGACCCCCAGAGGATTCATATGTACATCAAAGTTTAAGAAGTACAGCTTTAGACAACACAGCCCACACTAACAAACCAAACTCTTAGAATCTAGACAGCAGCGAAGATGGAACAGTATGAGCAGAAGCATCTGACTCCTCCAGCTTGCTTGCCACTGCCTGTGTTTGTACACTAGCACCTTAAAATTACAGTGTTCTATAATTTACCATGAACATTTCAAAGACTTTTTGTTTTGAGATAATTACAGATTTGCAGGAAGTTGCAAGATTAATACCGAGAGATCCCATGTACTCCTCTCCCAGTTTCCTCTGGTGGTTACTGTCTTAGTCCATTTGGGCTGCTGTAACAAAATACCTTAGTCTGGGTAGTTTATAAATAACATAAATTTATTGCTCACACTTCTGGAGGCTGGGAAGTCCAAGATAAAGGCCCTGGCAGATGTGGTGTCTGGTGAAGGCCTGTTCCTGATAAATGGTGCCTGCTCTGTTCTCACAAGGTAGAAGGGCAAATGGGCTCCCCCAGCCCGCTTTTATAAGGCCATAATTCCGTCCACAAGGGTTCCACCCTCGTGACCTAGTCACCTCCCAAAGGCCCCACTTCTTAATAGCAACATGTTGGAAATTAGGTTTCAACATATGAATTTTGGAGGGACAGACATTCAGACCAATTTTCTATAATTGTAGAATATCAAAATGAGGACACTGACATTGGTATAAGGTGTATGTATAGTTTATATGTATTATCTTATCAAATGGGTAGATTTACAGAACCAACGCAGGTAAGCTATACAACTAGCTCATTACCGCAAAGATGTTCCACAAGCCACAGCTCTAAAGTCATACCCACCCCTTTCCCTGCCCTACCATCCCTAAGCCCTGGAAAGCACTAATCTTCTTAACATCTTTTACCTTTTTTTTTTTGAGACAGAGGTCTCACTGTGTTGCCCCATGTTGGTCATAAACTCCTAAGCTCAAGTGATCCTTCTGCCTCAGCCTCCAAAAATGTTGGGATTATAGACATGAGCCACAACACCGACTTTTAACAACTTTTTGACCATGTTATATAAATGAAATCATACAATAAGCAAACTTTTGAGATTGCCTTTTCTTCACTCAGCATAATGAACTAAAGATCCATCCAAATTGTTGCACCTATCAGTAATTTGTTCCTTTTTTATTTTTTGAGACAGAGTCTTGCTCTCTGTGTCACCCAGGCTGGAGTGCAGTGGCACCATCTCGGCTCACTGCAACCTCCACCTCCCAGGTTTAAGCAATCCTCCTGCCTGAGTCTCCCAGGCAGCTGGATTACAACTGTGAGCCACCACGCCCAGCTAATTTTTGTATTTTTAGTAGAGACAGGGTTTCATGTTGGCCAGGCTAGTGTCAAACTCCTGACCTCAGGTGATCCGCCTGTCTCTGCCTTCCAAAGTGCTGGGATTACAGGCACAAGTCAATGTGCTGGTCCAACTTGTTCCTTTTGATTGCTGAGTAGTATGGGCGTACCACACTTTGGTTAACCATTTACCAATTAGGACATTTGGCTTGTTTCCTGTATTTGATTATTTTTTTTTCTTTTTTAGAGATTTTGGAAAAAGAGAGAAAAGGAGAAAGAAAGAAACAGCAAAAGAAAGAAAAAAAGAAAGAGGAAGCGATTTTAGAAAAAGAGAGAAAAGGAGAAAGAAAGAAACAGCAAAAGAAAGAAAAAAAGAATGAAAGAGAAAGAAAGAGGAAGAGATTTTAGAAAAAGAGAAAAGGAGAAAGAAACAGCAAAAGAAAGAAAAAAAGAATGAAAGAGAGAAAGAAAGAGGAAGAGAAAGAGGGAGAGAGAATGGGATTCTTGTTTTATTGCCCAGGCTAGAATACAGTCTAAAAATGGGTATTAAAAACCTCTTTTATGCC
>PVKP010005877.1:0-86593 GCA_004027715.1 Plecturocebus donacophilus
ACTCCCCAGCAATTGCATAGCATTTCACAGGTTTAAATAAAATATTGGTTGTCTGCTTATTTGTTATTTTCATCCCCTATTCCTTCCTGTCTCCATTGTTAAACACAATTATTGGCATAAAAGAGGTTTTTAATACCCATTTTTAGACTGTATTCTAGCCTGGGCAATAAAATAAGAATCCCATTCTCTCTCCCTCTTTATCTTCCTCTTTCTTTCTCTCTTTCATTCTTTTTTTTTCTTTCTTTTGCTGTTTATTTCTTTCTCCTTTTCTCTTTTTCTAAAATCTCTTCCTCTTTCTTTCACTTTCATTCTTTTTTCTTTCTTTTGCTGTTTCTTTCTTTCTCCTTTTCTCTCTTTTTCTAAAATCTCTTCCTCTTTCTTTCTCTCTTTCATTCTTTTTATTCTAAAAAAAAAAGAGAATTAATGCAGGAGACAATAAAAAGATAAAGTTTTCTTAATGCTCAACTAAATTGAACTTGATGATGTTTCTAGTTCTACTTTCTTTTTCCTGGTATTGTCTTTTACCTAATCTTGACATGGAAAGCTGTCTTATTTAATCTGAATTTGAAATACTACTCCTCAGAGAGAATTTCCTGAACATATGAAAACCAATAACAAAAACCCTCTTATTTTTTCCCTCTTCCTTTGCTTTATATTTCTTCTTAAAATTTACTATTCCCCTCATTAAACTAGGAGTAGAGACAAAATTTCTTAAAAAAATAACATCTACAAAAACCCTACAGCTGATCTCATACTTAATGGTGAAAAGCAAACTATTTTCTCCTTAAGGTTGGAAACAACACAAGCATATTCCCTCTCACCACTTCTGTTCACAGTGTACAGGAACACTAGAGAGAGCAGTAAGACAAGCAAAGAAAAGAACGGTGACACATATTGAAAAAGAAGATATAAAACTGTGTCTATTCACAAGCAAAGTACAAACATTGATAAAAGAAATCAACAATGATCTAAATAAACAAAGAGACATTCCACGTTTGTGCATGAGAAGACTGTATTATCAGGATGTCAATTCTTCCCACTTTGATCTATAGATCTAATGCAGTCCCAATCAAAATTCCAAGAAGTTATTCTGTGTATACTGATAAACTGATTCTAAAGTTTATAAGGAGAGTCAAAAGACTCAAAATAACCAGCACAGTAGTTTGCATAGCATTGTAGCTGTCATTTAGCAGATGTCCAGTTAACTGTTTCATCATACCTTTAATAAAAATAAAAATTCCTATGACTGAATTCGTATGAATTTTTTTGTAGTTTTTATGTGATGGGATTAAGTAGGAAAAAAAAAACAAAATAATTTACAATTTAGGTTGTGAGTAGTATTACTTGTTCCATGCCTTGACCTCCTTCCAAAGTGTGATCTTAATAAGAATTATTTGTGTGAGATTTGCTACATCTAACAGATTAATGCTAAAACAGGAAGATAGAAAAACATAATATGAGAAGTGAAGTTAAAGGACAACTTCAACTGACTAATAAGCTGTAAAATACTGACAATTTCTATTTCTCTGCAGAATATAACAAACATTTCTGACTTTTTGTTTAATTGTAATTTAAACTTACTACTTTTCTTTTATGCTGCCTAAGACCCAGCTATAACTTGTCTTATTAATTTAATGCATTAAAAAACCTACATCATTTTTATAATTTGATAAACTGCTTGAAAATACATATTTCACTCAAAGTCCAGTATAAGTACTTCACATGAACATTTTCATAAATTGGACATAATTACAGTAATAAAATTGTTAATCTCTATCTTGTATTCATACTTTTGATCACTAACTCTGCTTCTTCCAGGCATATGCTGTTTTCCTTATTGTATCACCGGGGCAGTGTGCACTTATACAACATGTCGGATGGCATAAACATGCTGTAGTGGAAAAAGGAGAATACCACCTATGGGGTCATATGTTGGTCGTTCACAACAGCAACATCTTCTAATTCATATTCCAAGACATTGGCCAAGTCTGGAATAGACTTTAAAGTTGACAACACAATTCTAGTTTATACGTCTAAAGTTTCAGTTTATTGTTTCCTAACTATAATGTCATTGTCAAGCCACTTGGAGTTAAGAATCTGAGTCAGAAGAAACACACATGTCAAGAAATAACCAATGAAAATACTATTTACAATATTTACTGCTTATCTCAAACCAGGCATGACTCTTTATGATTTCCATACATTGACTAATTTTCACAGCAGCTTTATGGGATAGGTTTTTTTAATTTCTATTTTGTACATAAGAAAATCAAAATTGAGAGAGTTTCAGAAGCTTCATCAGGAAGTGGAAAAACCAATGTTGAAACTAGGTCACCTGAATTTTGGTTAATGCTCTCAGCATCCACACTGTTCTTGAACGTTTCTCAAGGTAAAGGATGACTGTGATCCTCTGAAGTGAAAGAGAAGCAGTACTAAAAACATATATACAGTAAAGAAAAATTGTTTACCATTATATAGGAGTGTAGTCCAAAATGAGGATTTGTAACTTTGAGTTTATGCTGATGTCTTGTTTAGAGGCCAGACAACAAAAGAATACCAACATTTTAATTGTTGGATCATGTTAATGTAGGATCTAAGTCTTGATGGTGGGTTTTTGTGCTATAATGATGGAACCCAAAATATTTTAAAAGTTGAAGTGTAATTAACTCTAAGAGATACTTTGATTAATGTTATTAATGTATCACCTAGAATCTTTTACCCTGCCTTCAAGGGCAAGGTTATTTTAAATGGAAATTTTAAAAATAGAGCTCTTATACAGACTGTGACATTGGAGTAATGTAAACATTTTCCTGAGTTCAGAAATAAATGGGAATAGGTCTTGCATGGTCTGATAGGCAAGAAAATAAGAATATAAAACAAAAAATAAAAAGAAATAAATAAGGTGAGAGATGAGAATCCAATTTCACTTCCTACATGTGGCTTTCCAATTGTCCCAGTACTGTTTGTTGAAAAAGGTGTAATTTCCCCACTTTAAGTTTTTGTTTGCTTTGTCAAAGATCAGTTGGCTCTAAGTATTTGGTTTCCTTTTCTGGAATCTCTGTTCTGTTCCATTGGTCTGTGTGCCTATTTTTATACCAGTACCATGCTGTTTTGGTGACTATAGCCTTATAGTACACTTTGGAATCAGGGAGTGGATGTCTCCAGATTTGTTCTTTTTTGATACAAAAATCAACTCAAGATTGAATTAAGGAGTTAAATCTAAGATCTGAAACTATAAAAATCCTAGAAGATAACATTGGAAAAACTCTTCTAGACATTGGCTTAGGCAAGGATTTCATGACCAAAAACCCAAAAGCAAATGCAATAAAAATGAAGATAAATAGTTGGGACTTAATTGAACTAAAGAGCTTCTGCATGGTCAAAGGAACAGTCAGCAGAGTAAACAGATGACCCACAGAGTGGGAGAAAATCATCACAATCTATATACCTAACAAATGACTAATATCCAGACTCCAAAACAAACTCCAACAAATCAGTAAGAAAGAAAACAAACAATCCAATCAAAAAGTGGCCTAGGACATGAATAGACAATTCTCAAAAGAAGGTACACAATTGACCAACAAATGTATGAAAAAATGCTCAACTTCACTAATGATCGGGGAAATGCATATCAAAACCACAATGCAATATCACCTTACTCCTGCAAGAATGACCATAATCAAAAAGTCAAAAAACAGTAGATACTGGCATGGATGTGGTGAATAGGGAATGCTTTTACACTGCTGGTAGTAATGTAAACTAGTACCAGCCGCTATGGAAAACAATGTGGAGATGCCTTAAATAACTAAAGTAGAATAAACATTTGGTACAGCAATCCCACTACTGGGTAGGGAAAGAAGTCATTATGTGAAAAATATACTTGCACACGCATGTTGATAGCAACACGACTTGCAATTGCAAAATCATGGAACCAATCCAAATGCCCATCAATCAATGAGTGGATTAAAAAAAACTATGATATATTTATACTATGGAATACTACTCAGCCATAAAAATGAATGAATGAATGCCATTCACAGCAACCTGGATGAGATTGTAGGCTATTATTCTAAACAAAGTAATTCAGGAAGGAAAAACCAAATTTTGCCTGTTCTCACCAATAAGTGGGAACTAAGCTACGAATGCAAAGGCATAAGAATGGTAAAATGGACTTTGGGGACTTAGGGGTAAGAGTGAGAAATGGGCGAGGGATAAAAGACTACAAATATGATGCAGTGTATACTGCTTAGGTGATGGGTGCCCTAAAATCTCATAAATCACCACAAAAGAAATTACTCATGTAACCAAATACCACCTGTATGTACCTCAATAACATATGGAAAAATTAAAAAGAAAAAAATAAATAGGAAGACATGAAGTGAAACAAAAAGTTTACCACATCAGCCAGGCTCTCTAGGGAAACAGTCTAATAGGAGATATATCTAGACGTACATATATAAGAGAAATTTCTGCAAAGGAATTGTCTCACATGATTGTGGGGGATGGCAAGCTTGAAAGTGGTAGAGGTTGGAAACTCAGGTGGGATTATTGATGTCACGTTGATAAAAAATTTCTTCTCTAAGAAACCTCAGTGTTTCACTTTTAAGGGCTTTCAATGGATTAAATGAGGCCCATCCACACTATTGAGGATAATGTCCTTTACTAATTGTAGATGGTTTTTCTCATACATCTTTATACGTTTAAAAACATACAATTGTATTCTTGTGTACAGACAGTGCTACATGGATTTTTTGAGCAGTGATTCTAAAGATTGGAGACGTCACTGAATTTTGTCCCTCTGGTCAAGTGTGAGAACTTAAGTACATTGGACTCCTGCTATCTGAGCCATTTGTTTTCATGGTGTTTTCATGAGATCCAGCCCCAGCTCTAGCAGAATGCAGAGAGAATTCACACAATGTTTCATTATGAAGTGCGTACCCAGAAGCCAAATAAACTGGGAACATCATGAGTTTTTAAATTCTATTCCTATGTGGCCACATTCTCTGAATCTTTAAGCAGAGGAGAAAGAGGCTCAATTTGGTGGTACTGCTACACACTTTGGAGCCTGAGCCGGAGACAGAAAGCCATAACTAAAGATCACAGTGTCTCTGGCCCAAGGCCAGATCTAGTTGCAGATGTTAACCACATCTAGAAAGTACGCCCACACAAACACTTAGATTAGTGTTTGGTTAAATAGCTGGGTATGGTGTTTAGCCAAGCTGACACATACAACTAAACCAATATAGTAAGTTCCAAAGCTACAATCATAGCCAGCCCAAGTATTAGCAATTAAAATAATTACTAGTGGATTAGTGGATATGAAATAATGAATGCCTGTGATAATATAATTATCTCTTAAAAAGGTGACAGAGTAACAGAAAATAAATAACTTGACAAAGAATAAAATGAGAACTAATCCTGAGCCTTAAGCAATGGATGGAGGGAAGAATAATAATCAAGTCCTCATAGCATAATAAAAATATAAATCAAAACTAAAAATATTGCTCAAATACATGCAATTTCATGGAAACTAAACAATCTTCCCCTGAATGACTTTTGGGTAAATAATGAAATTAAGGCAGAAATCAGTAAGTTCTTTGGAGCTAATGAAAACAAAGATACAACATATCGGTATATCTGGAACACAGCTAAGGCAGTATTAAGAGAAAAATTAATAGTACTCAATGCCCAAATCATAAAGCTATAAAAGTCTTAAATTAACAACATCACAAATAAAAGAATTAGAGGAGCAAGAACAAATGAACCCCAAAGGTAGCATAAGATAAGAAGTAACCAAAATAAAAACTGAACTGAAGGAGATTGAGATATGGAAAATCATTCAAAAGATCAATGACTCAAGGAGCTGCTTTTTTTAAGGCCCCTAGCTAGAAGAATAAAGAAGGAAAGACAGAATATTCAAATAAACACAATAAGAAAAGACAAGAGTGATATTACCACTCACCCCACAGAAACACAAATAACCATCAGAGACTACTATGAGCACCTCTATGCACACAAACTAGAATATATATAAGAAATGAATAAATTACTGTACACATATACCCTCTCCAGACTGAACCAGTAAGAAATTGATTCCCTTTACAAACCTAAAATAATGAGCATCAAACTGTAATCATTAATTAATAGCCTGCCAACCAAAAAAAGGCCAGAGCCAGAGTAGAATTCTACCATTTGTAAATAGAAGACATGGTACCATTCCTACTGAAATTCTTTCCAAAAATTGAGAAGGAGGGACTCCTTTCTAGCTCATTATATGAGACCAGCATCGTCCTGATACCAAATCTGGCAGAGCCACAACAACATCAAAATGAAAACTTCAGACCAATGTTCTTGATGAACATTAATGCAAAAATCCTCAGCAAAATACTTGCAAAATGATTCCAGGAGCATATCAAAGAGGTAATCCACCATGATCAAATGGGCTCTATTCCTGGGATGCAGGGTTGATTCAACATACACAAATCAATATATGTGATTCATTACATAAACAGAAGTAAAGACAAAAACCACATGAATATCTCAATAGATGCAAAAAAGGTTTTTTATAAAATTCAACATTCTTGCATGTTAAAAGCTCTTAATAAACTAGATATTGAAGGAATATACCTCAGACTAGTAAGGGTCATCTATGACAAACTACAGGTAACATCATATTGAATGGGAAAAAGCTGGAAGCACTCGCCTTGAAAACCAGCATGAGATAAGGGTGCCCCGCCTCAATACTCCCGTTCAAAATACTCCTGGAGGTCCCGGCCAAAGCAATCAGGAAAAAGAAAGAAAGAAAGGCAACCAGATAGGAAGGGAGGAAGTCACACTATTTTGGTTTGCAGACAACATTATTCTATATCTTAAAAAATCCCATAAATTCAGCCCCAAAGCTTTTTCAGATGATAAACAACTTCAGCAAAATTTCAGGATACAAAGATCAGTATACAAAAATCACTAGCATTCCTAAATGCAAACAACAGCCAAGTCAAGAGCCAAATCAGGAGTGCAGTCCCATTCACAATGGCCGTAAAAAGAAGAAAACACCTAGGAATACAGCAAATGAGGGAGGAGAAAAATCTCTATAATGAGAATTAAAAAACAGTGCTCAAAGAAATCAGAGAAGACACAAACGGAAAAACATTCCATGCCCATGGATAGGAAAAATCACTGTCATTAAAATTACCATACTGTTCAAAGCAATCAATCCTATCCCTATTAAATTACTGATGGCATTCATAACAGAACTGGAAAAACTATTTTGAAATTCATATGGAACCACAAAAGAGCCCTAATAGACAAGGACACCTAAGGAAAAACCAAAGCTGGAAGCATCATGTCACCTGACTTCAAACTGATGCAGGGCTGCAGTAACCAAAACAGCACGGTACTGGCACAAAAACAGACACACAGACCAGAACAATTCAACAAAATAGAGAGCCCAGAAATAAGGACACACACCTACAACCATCTGATCTTCAACAAAGCTGACAAAAACAAGCCATTGGAAAAAGGATTCTCTATTCAATCAATACTGAGAGGATAACCGCCTAGTCATACGCAGAAGATTGAAACTGCACCTCTTCCTTACACCACGTACAAAAATAAACTCAGGATGGATTAAAGACTTAAATGTAAAACCCAAAACTGCAAAATCTCTGGAAGACAACCTAGGCAATACCATCCCAGACATAGAAATAGGCAAAGATTCCATGACGAAAATGCCAAAACGTTTGCCACAAAAGCAAAACTTGACTAATGGAACCTAATTAAACTAAAGTTCTGCCAGCAAAAGATACTATCAACGGAGTAAACAGGCAAACTACGGGGTGAACAGACAAGCTACAGGATGGGAGAAAATATTTGTGAACTATGAATCTGACAAAACTCTAATATCCAGCATCTATAAGAAACTTATCTACAAGAAGAAACAAATATACCAGAAAAAAAATCTACAAGAAGAAAAGAAACAAATTTACAAGAAATATCTAACAGCTCCATTCAAAAGTGTACAAAGAACATGAACAGGCACTTCTCCATGGAAGACATACATGTGGTGAACAAGCACATGAAAAAACGCTCAATATCTTGAACCCGGGAGGCAGAGGTTGCAGTGAGCCAAGGTTGTGCCACCGCTCTCCAGCCTGGCGCCTGGTGACAGAGTGAGCCTTTGTCTCAAAAACAAAAACAAACAAACAAACAAACAAAAAGAATTAGGTCCTGAAAGAAGTGACTGGTAACTAATAGGGAATTCTATACATTCACTTAGAAGAGATTTTTACACTTAAGCATTTGATTAATGTGAGCTGGTCCTAGATGAGGACACAGCCTGACACATATTTGGTCACTTAGTTTTTTCTTACATTGGAAGTATTTTCACAGTATGTAATGCTTCATAATTTACTTCTACCTTACAAAAATAACTATAATGACTTTATACTTACATTCAAAAACTATGACTTTCACCGTTATCTATGGGATCATAAAACTATAGATACTTTTGAGATAAAAAGCAAAAGGAAAAATGCCAGGCGTGGTGGCTTGCACCCGAAACTCCAGCAATTTGGGCAGCTAAGGTGGGAGGATCCTTTGAACCCAGGAGTTTCAGACTAGCCTGGGCTGTCGCAAAGACATAGTGAGACCCCCATCTTTATGAAAAAATGTAACAATAAAATATCCAGCTGTGGTGGTGCCTGCCTGTAGTCCCAGCTACCCTGGAGACTGAGGTGGGAGGATTGATTAAGCCCAGGAGCTTAAGGCAGTGGGGAGTCATGATCAGGCCACTGCACTGCAGCCTGGGTGACAGAGTGAAACTAGCATAATGAGGGCATCCTTAAATGAGCAGCAATTAGAAAAAAGGTGAGCTCAGATTATGATAACTTTATAATTAAGTCAGTAGATCTATCTTTAACTGATGGGAACATAGGTAATATTTACTTTCTAATGAGTGATATAAAACGTGGATTTTTGAAACAAAGTGGCTTAAGGTCCTGAAATATGAAACAAAATTTTAGATTAAATAATCTCTGGAGGTTTGGCAAGTCATTAAACAGGTTTGTACTCAAACTCTCACTCATAATAATTTGAAGTAATACACTAGAAATAAATTTAAATTAGTACTTTTGGCTTAAATGCCTTATATGTTATTTTTATACCATATAATTTACAGAAGAGTACAAATTGGGGTTTTCTAGGATTTGCACAGTTGGGCAGCTAATACTGCTAATTTCACAGTATTTTCATTATCCCAAAATAGGCTCATTTGTAGTTATTTTCTATCTTCCACCCAACCCTAGGCAAACAGTCATCTATTTTCAGTCTGTGTTCTGGAACCTGGAGTTATTTATATGTAGTTTCCAGAGCAGAGACTGAAAGTCGGTATGTTCTCGTTGTGACTGACTTCTTTTGCCCAGCATATTGTTTCTGAAGTTCATCCATGGGTTGGGCTTACTAGTATTTTGTTCAGGATTTTATGTATCTTTTAAGAATATCAGTATGTGGTTTTATTTCTTGTGATGTCTTTAGAGAGTCTTGTTATAAGTCACTTGATATAGTCACCTGGGATAATTAGATGGGAAGTGTTCCTTCAGCTTCCAGGTTTTGGAGGAGTTCGTGTTAATGCCTTTTTCTTTTTTTCTTTTTTTTTTTTTTGAGACAGAGTCTCACTCTGTTTCCCAGGCTGGAGTGCAATGGCTCGATCTCAACTCACTGCAACCTCTGCCTCCCAGATTCAAGTGATTCTCCTGCCTCAGCCTCCCTAGTAGTTGGGATTACATGCACATGCCACCATGCCTGGCTAATTGTTTTTTTTAGTAGAGACGAGGTTTCACCATGTTGGTCAGGCAGGTCTCGAACTCCTGACCTCATTATCCATTTGCCTCGGCCTCCCAAAGCGCTGGGGTTACAGGTGTGAGCCACTGCACTTGGCCGTTAATGCCTTTTTAAATATTTGGTCAAATGAACCAGAGAAGCTATCTGAGCCTGGAATTTTTATTTTAGAAAGTTTTTTAAAATACCTTTTAAGAGTTTTCTATAGGTTAACTAAGAATATTTTTTTCATAATAGAGTTTATTGGTTGATGATCAGTACAGACATTTCAATTTGTACATAATTCTTAACATCCATACCGAAAATCTAAAAAAATATGTATTGTAATTCCTTTTAAAAGTTATTCCAGACTGGATGCAGTGGAGCATGCCTTTAATCTGAGCACTTGGGAAGCTGAGGCGGGTGGATCAAGAGGTCAGGAGTTTGAGACCAGCCTGACCAACATGGTGAAACCTGTCTCTACTAAAAAATACAAAAAAAAAAAAAAAAAAATTAGCTGGATGTGGTGTTGCACACCTGTAACCCCAGCTACTCAGAAGGCTGAAGCAAGAGAATCACTCGAACCTGGGAGGTGGAGGTTGCAGTGAGCTCACACCACTGAACTCCAGCCTGGGCAACAGAGCAAGACTCCATTTCAAAGAAAAAAAAAAAAAGTTATACCAGGACTTTCCAGCTTAAAATTTGGAAGCAAATTTTCCTTAAGAGGTTTCAAATACCAGTATCTTTACATGTTAATAAGCTGTCATATATGTCCCACCAATTCACAACTGAATAGCACGTATAGTACATATTCAAATTTTTAATCTTTCACAGTACAGTAACAAAGTTATTAGGAAAACAGGACTACCGCAACCATAAATGTTACAGAGTACACACAATTCTGACAGAGAGAGCTGTGATCAAGTCATGGTTTTCTTTAGGAAACAATTCTACTACATGAGAATAGAAGTAACTTAAAATGTTCAAGACATTAAATGCAGGACTGACTCCATATTGCCATCTCATATGCTTTGTATTGCAGGATATAAAAACTAACCCCCCATCTGTGGAATGTTAAGATGACACTCTGTACAGTCAAAGCCTCCCGTAATTCAGTATCCCACACTATTTTCTGGTTGTACAAAAAACAACCCGTGAATGATTTCACCTCTTAAAAAAAAAAAGCATTTACACTTGGAACAGAGGATGAAGAGGTGGGATTCCCTCCTTCTTAAAAATGTTTCTGGAACTACTAAAAAACTTGCATTTACAAAATAGTTGTTGAAAATATTCCTCTGGATTATACAAGAAGGAGACAGTGGTCGCTGATAAGACTGGTGTATGATATTCATCAGACTTGGCTTCTTTCTCTCCGGCCTCATCAGAGGCTGGCCTCTCCGTGTTCGTTCCCCGTTTTCTGCAGGTAACCCTTTAGTTTCTTGGTTAGCCACTTCGGCCTGTTTCCCCATGGCTCCTCTTTTCCTTTTGGTTTGCACTTCTTTCTCTGAAGGTTTCTCCTTTGCTGCTGCCTTTTTCGTCTTTGCTTCCACTTTTGCAGGAGCAGAGTTAGCTGGCAGCAGCGCCGATCTCCTCGTGGGTGCTTCCTTGGCGGCCCCTTGGTTGGAACCGGCCTTCCCCTTGGGCATCCTGGCGGCAGGGAGGGCGCCTGCTGGGTGCCGGAGGGCCAGGGCGCTGCAAGAGCCTTCGCCAAGGTTGGCGGCCTGGCCGCTGCCACCGCTTCCGCAGCCCCAGCGCGAAGATTTAATATCTCTTCTTAAGTTGGTTTTGGCAGTTTGTCTATTTCTAGAAAATTGTTTATATCGTCTAGGCGATCTATTTCGTTGACGTATAATTTTTCATAGTATTCCCTGTATCACGTTTTGGGTTTTTTTTTTTTTCCCCAATAAGTTTCGTGCTGATATTCACCATTTTAGTAATGTGAGTCTTTTCTCCTATTATCTTGGTCAGTGTAGTTAAACATTTGTCAAGTTTGATGATCTTCTTAAAGAACTCATTTCTGGGTTTGATTATTTTCTCCATCATTTTTGTATTCTCTCTTTATTTATTTATTTCCTCTCTGTATGACTTCCTCCTTTCTGCTAGCTGTGTGTTAATATGATCTTTATGTACATTCTTAAGGGGGAAAGTTAGATTATTTTTTAGAAATGTTTCCTCTTTTTCAATATAAGTGGGTAAAGCTAAATAGGTGCCCTTAATGTTGTCCCAGATCTCTCGAGTTTCATTCAATTTTTTTATTCCTTTTTCTCTGTGTTCTTAAGATTGCATAATCTCTATTGATCTATCTTCAAATTGACTGCTTCTTTCTTCTGCCAATTTCAATCTACTGTCAAGCCCCTGTAGTGAACTTTCCATTTTATTTACTTTATTTTTCAACTTCAGAATTTCACTTTAGTTTCTTTTCTTTATTTTACAATTTCTATAAATGTGTTGATATTCTCTTTTGATAAAAAATTGTCATACCTCATCTAATAGATGATTTTCTTAGTTCTTAGGCCATAATTATAAAAGCTACCCAAAGTTTTTATGTGATAAGTCTGGCATTAGGACCTATCACAGGGCACACCTGTTGCTTGCTTTTTTCCCCTGTGTGTGGCTGACATTATCCTACTTATTTAGATGTTTCAATTGTGTGTCTATTACTGGGCATTTCAGGTACTATTTTTCAGCAAGGCCGGACACCAAACCACCTCCCCACAAGCTGTGCAGTGCTTACTATTGTTCTGGTTGCTGCTGATTATTTATTCAGTGACCTCATTGAACAATAAACTCTATATTCTGTTGTATGTGTGCACTGAAGTTTGTTCAGTTATCTTAGAAGTCAATAATCATCGGTTAGGGATTTCCTTAAGTGTCTAGATGCACTCCTCTCTTGGGCTTTATCAAGGAGCTCTGTGTGTGTGTTGGGGCGTGTGTTTAGTGCTGGGGCCGGCACCTTGCAGCTCTGACTTACCTGTCACTTCCTGCTTGTGCTGAGCCTCAAAACTGGTCAGACATAAAAGGTCAGGACTTTCTCTGATCTTTTGTGGACATTTTCACATATACACAATCCTGCACACAGATATTGTCTTCCTGATTCCTAGGAATATGTCTGATGTTTTCTAATCTCCATATATGTGTATCTTATTCCCTGTCTTTTTAAAAGAATTTTGGTTAACTGCTTGTTTTTCTTAACTGTTGTTTCTGCTTCAGGGGGCTACTGTGTTAAATAATCACTGTTAATTTTCCTTAACAAATATCCTCAGGGAAAAGACTCTTCGACTGAGTGTGCTCCGAGTCAGGTCAGACAAACACAAACCCCATAAATGGGGGCTTCTAGGAAATTTTCAGACAAGTCAAATAATGAGAAATCTCTAGAAGTGATACTTCTAGGGGAGCTCTAAATTCACCTGGCTACCCTGCTGGCTCCTAGACGGATGATGTTCACCGAGACTGCAGACCTGTTACTTCTAGGGAAGCTCTAAATTCACCTGTCTGCCCTGGTGGCTCCTAGGCAGATGATGTTCAGCATGACTGCAGACCTGTTGGTTTCTAGGCCACGGTGGAGCTGGAGAGAAGGACACAATAATTAGGTAAGTTAAGTGCCACACGGCTGGCTGACTGACTGAGCTTCAGTATTCTTGAATAAACACTTCTAGAATTGTTGCAAGTTTTGAATAATTTCCAGAGTTGTAAAAAGTGATTTTAACCATTTCTTCCAGTACTGTCTTTGCTTTTATGAAGGAGAATTACATCCGAGGCCTTCTTTTGCAATTTCTGTCGATGTAGCTTGTTTTCTTTTTTCTTTTTTTTTTTTTTTTTGCCAGAGTTTCACTCTCTCACCCAGGCTGGAGTGTAATGGCTCGATCTTGGCTCAATGCAACCCTCGCCTTCTGGGTTCAAGTGATTCTCCTGCCTCAGCCTCTTGAGTAGCTGCAATTACAGGCATGCACCACCATACCTGGCTAATTTTTGTATTTTTACTAAAGACGGGGATCTTACCATGTTAGCCAGGCTGATCTCGAACTCTGATCTCAGGCGATCTGCCCACCCTGGCCTCCCAAAGTGCTGTGATTATAGGCATGAGCCACCATGCCTGGCCACTCACTTTGTATTTTACTTGAAAAACACTCTAAATGCATGAAGAAATGTCTGGGTCAGCAGTCACTGTTAGTCGTACACACTTACCCTGGCAATGTGGCATATATACCCCTCACAAATATTTCAGGCTACATGTAGACACTGAATGCGAGAGGGCAATATATTCATCTGGAGCCTGTACTGATGCCTGTGCAGGACCACGGTGGTGTACACGGAGGACCACGTCAGGAGATTCATCTCTCTGTGGTGCCACTTGTCCTGGAGCCCTGGGACTGGGAACCCACCGTCAGAACTGGTTGGAAATAAGATTATTTACATAAATGTTTCAGTCAGATTATGAGTTTAAGATGAAGGAATAAGAAAGTAACAGTGCAACAAATGGATGTTTTTGGAAATCAAAGCTCTCTTTTGAAGTGTGCACAGTGTGTAGCAAATAATCATCACACAAGTGTCTTTTCAGTAAACACCCACACAGAGAATAATTGCAGTCAATAGTGTTATTGCTCAAATGGGAAGGACAGAAATATGGTATTGGTACAAATTCTCAAAGCAGAAAGAAAATGACTATCATTATATCATCTGGCTTCAACCTGAGTTATTTCAGTCCATTTACTGAAAGTTTTCAAATGTGGACACATTCCTTTTCTTTGTGATATTTTAAATCAGTTTTCAGTGAATTGAGAGCATCTGGCTTGGGGTTAAGGAAAAATTATCATGGCATTCATTTTTGAATGGAATCTTAATTCATTTGCAACAGAAAAAATAAATTAGACCCTTTTCAGGGAACAGATGATAAAGACTAGGCTTGTCTATTTTCACAATAACAAAGAAATTGGTCATTCATTAACACAAAAATTGTCCTGACCATGCATATAGCTTCTGACCTGCTTTTTAACACTCCTTCAAAATAAATACAATTTATCAAATTACTTCCCGACTCTATTCTAAATAACAATAAAAACGGCTAGCATTCATTTTGTGCCTGCCTGAATCTAGGTCCTGGGTAAATGCTTTCCGACATTATTTCCTTTAGTAGTCACATAAATTCTACAAGGCAGATATTTTTAATTCAAATTTTCTATATGGATAGGAGACTCTGAGACCTATAAAGGATAAATTATCTAACACACACACAATAAATAATAGAATAACATCTTGAATCCTGATGTTTCATTTTTATGCAGTGTTCCCCAAACTTATGCTTAATTGTGGAGCTTATCATTGTTCCTTTCAACATCTGTGAATGAAAATGTAGCAAGCTGATTATTCCCCAGAATAGTCACAGAAGAAAATATTCATCAGTTTCTACAGTCACCACTTTTTGAGGTAAGAGATTGAACAATAAAAAGAGTGACAGAAATGCAAATGTTTAGGTCTAATTCGCAGACAGGATAACAGCTACTAATATAAGTTTGGGAACTTTATTTAGCCTCCTTACACCTTAGCTTTTTTCCTAAGTGGAGTTTAGGAGGCTTCTAATTTCATTTAATACAGAGGTTCAGGGATATAACTTAGACATAGGATGTCTTGAAAAATGGATAAAGTTTATTTCTCTTATTTAGGAAATAATTGCTAACCTTAAAATAATTCTGTCATTGCAGCATGTGCTTGATTTTTTCTGATAGTTATTCCTTCATTCTGATAACTAATACTTGTAAAAAATAGTATTGGGATTGGAGTGCAGAAAATAAAGTATTTTTTTAAGAAGAAGTAATACTAGTTAAATGCGTCCTTGATTCAGGAAATACTTTGCATTTCTTTTCTTTGTGAAGAAATAACATTTTTAAAAAGCAAACGTAAAGCTAAAAGAGTATGCTTCTATATTTCAATGCACTCTTTATATGATAATTAAAATTAGAATTACATAGTCTTGAAAATGAGAGGAGGATATTAGATTTCTAGACCAAGATATCAGATTTGCCAAGTTTTCTTTCCAGAAATGCTTTAGCTAGTATAATTTTTAAAAATTAAAGTGAATTAAGACATAGTTGTGGGAAAATGCCCAAGTCCTGCCAATATTTCTGTCTTAGATGAAGGAATACAGTTATTTAGGAAGAAGGACCATTGATCGGAAGTCACAGACTGAGTTAGTTGGAGTTGATGAGCTGAGCCAGGGCATACTGGCTGAGCTCCTGAATTCTGGTGAGAATGTTGACTTGGCACAGGCCCAAGGTTGTTCTCATTTCAGTACATGATAGATCCATTAAGAAAGATCTTACGAGATACATGATACAAATCGTACAGGTCTATGACAAGATTCCCTGATGTCTCCCGTAGTTCTCATATATGTGCTTCCAAATTAAGCAGCTAAATTAGATTGTAATGCAACGTGTCAGAAGATAATAGGGTCTTTTTAAGCAGTTTGCCTATTAAATTACCCGACTGGGTGACACACCATACTAGCATACAAAGTATATCTACAAACATATAAGGCATTTCTTTTGACTCACTGTTAAGTCATTTCACATTTTATTTTTAACTGTGTCATTTGTCTTCAGCAAGCCTAGTAATGACCATCAGTGTTGGTTGAGAGCTGCCTTTAAAGGGTATGAAGAACATTGCTAAGCAGATGAATAATACCGTTTCAGTGAATACTACAAAAATGGCTCTGAGGATGTTTATCTTATTACTGCCATATTCTCAGAAATTAGAAAGATACCTAACACATTGTTATCAATAAACATTTAATGATTGACAATTGACAAACTGGATTTTTTTTTTGATACAGGGTCTCACTCTGTCTCCCAGGTTTGACAATTGACAATCTGGATTTTTTTTTTTTTTTTTTTTTGATACAGGGTCTCATGCTGTCTCCCAGGTTTGACAATTGACAATCTGGATTTTTTTTTTTTTTTTTTTTTTTTTTTTTTTTTTTTTTTTTTTTTTTTTTTTTTTTTTTTTTTTTTTTTTTTTTTTTTGATACAGGGTCTCACTTTGATACAGGGTCTCACTGCACTCTCAGAGTGCAGTGGCGTGATCTTGGCTCACTGCAACGACCCATTCCCAGGTTTAAGCGATTCTTCTGCCTCAGCCTCTAGAGTAGCTGGGATTACAGGTGTGTGCCACCACGCCCAGCTAATTTTTGCATTTTTAGTAGAGATGGGGTTTCATCATATTGACCAGGCCGGTCTCAAATTCCTGACCTCAAGGGATCTACCTTCCTTGACCTCTCAAAGTGCTGGGATTACAGTCCTGAACCACTGTGCCCAGCTTACAAATTGGATCTTTTCCAAAACACAATTAAATAAAATTTAATTTTCCAAAACACAAATAAAATTGTGAAAGGTTGTGTTTTCCAAAAATGATATAGCAATATTTCCAGTACTTTTTGTTCTTCCAAAACCTTGCCATTCTTCATCAAGAAACGGAGTCTGTTTCCACTCCACTTCAAACTAGGTGAGTTTATGACCTCTTTGGGCACAGTGGATGGTGGAAGAGATGCAACATGACAACCAAGGCTCAATTGTAAGAATAGTAGAGTTTCCACCCAGCACTCCTCTCTCTCTTTCTCTCTCTGTCCCATGGGTGTTCACCGTTGGAACCTAGCCAACATGTTGTGAGGGAGAGGAAGCTACATGTAGGACCTCAATGTAAGTGTTTTGAGACAGCCCCAGCAAATGTCTCAGCTGCCAACCAGCATAACCACCCAGCATAGGAATGGATACATCTTTATTTCCAGTCCCTGGGCTTTGACTCTTCCAGCTGAGGACCCAGATACTCTGAAGAAGAGACATACTATGCCCTGTCCAAATTCCTGACCCATAGACTCTGTGAGTATTAAGTAGTTTTATAGTCACCATTTTTAGACAGTTTGTTCTATAGCCATAGTAACTGGAAGAATAATTAATATAATTTACAAAGCCTTACAAACAGACAGAAAAAAATGGAAAATCTAAATCATTTGCAATTAAATAATGATATAGCTTCACAGTGCTATTAAAAATATTTTGACATAAAAGTTATATGAAATTTTTACTGTTGACTGCTGCAAGCTCTTTAAGCTTCAGTGTTTTAGTCATCTTAATGTTTCACCTGTATGTGTCTAGGTGCATGTCTTTTACTATTCTCATCGCCCTGACTACATTATAAGCTCCCTGAAGGCAGTGATGATATCCATTATTTTGATCAATATTATATTTTCACACTGCCTGACAAATAGTACAAATTCAGTACATGTTTGTTAAGTGGAATAAGAAATATCCTTTTGCATCATTTCTATATGACACTAGTGCTTTTTTTCATCTAAAGTTGTAAACTTAATTTTTGAATAGTTGACTCCCCACCAAATTGTGTATTTCCTCATTTTTCAACTCATATCCGTTGTGAATCCTAGTCTTCCAAAGAATTATAGCTGAATTTTTGCAAAATTGTATGTTTTCTGGTTTTGTTAGGATACATTATTTGACTTCTTTATGATTGGAGGACAACTGTGCTGTTCTCTTCTGGTAAGTAAGTAATCAGACATATTAACCACTTCTGATTATGCCTAGGCCAGTTAGAGACCAAACGCTTGGCCGTGGGCTGCTGTGTTGCCGTGAAGGCTGAGCTGCCTGTCTGTCATGAACAGCACGTGTCTGACTCATCAAGGGTTTCATTATCCAGGGGAAGTTATGCCTGAGATTGGGCAGAAGTAAGTAATTATCATCACTAAATGACTCAGATTCCCAGAGCGTACACACCTGGTGCATTGTTTTCCTTCTCACAACCTGCATCAAATATTCTCTGTGAACTGCTGACTGAGGATGAAAAATTGCTCCTGGTTTTCAGATTGTTCTCCACAGTATTCTGTTACCATCCAGCAGCAAACATCTAAATGGCTGCAGTGTCACTCAGGCGTCATCCTGAAGAACAGTGATGGGGGGAAACGCTGCTCTGCATTCCCCATCCAGTGGGTAGCACTTTGAGCAGGGCACCGAGTGATTCTTTTTGCCTAGAAAGATAGGGAGCCTCACTGATTCAGAAACAACAGGCCATTGTCTGGCTCAATAATCAGCAAGTTTGAGGGAATATATTTGGAAAACCAGTGGAAAGGTTTTAAGAAAAGATGTGAAATGACCTTTTCAAAGAGGCACAGAGAGTGAAAATATTTGTTTTATGTAAATACTCACTAAATAGCAGTCTTAGTAGCAAAGAGTTTTAGTAGTAAGATGGACACGATGAGCTGTTAAGTAGATGCCAGGTAGCTTCTTGCCTCAGAGGCCCCTAAACTCAGCCAATGGCCTCATGAGCAAACTGTGCCTGACAACAGGAATAGGCCTTACACATGGACTCAACAGCATGGATTTCCTCTCTCAAAATCAATCTGGTTACCACTGTGGATTGCTTAGCTTACCAAGAGCAAGCCCACAGCCTGTGAATGGCACTGTTTTCTCAGTAGACAATCTGGCCACTTGGCAGATTGGCGACTACATTGAGTAACTTTCTGCAGTGAGATAGGTACTTATTCTAGATATGGCTATACCCTCTTTCTCTGACCAAAACACTTCTGCCAAAATCTTTTGTGAGTTTATCGAACACATTATTCAATGTCATCCTAATCCACACTGCATTGATTCTGAACTTGTGATTGACTTTATAGTAAATAAAGTGCAGCACAAGTACATGTTCATGGATTCACTGGTCCTACCACATTCTTTATCATTTTGACCCAGCTAGACCAATAGAATGGTGAGAGGGCTCTTGTTTTTTTTTTAATTTTAATTTTCAATGTGTTTCAAAATGTGATTTATTTCAGATAAGTTTTAGATTTATAGAAAAATTGAGAGATAGTACAGGGAGTTCCCCCATCTAATTTCTCCCATTGTCAACATCTTCCATATAGTACATTTGTTACAATGAATGAACCAATACTAAAAATTACTATTAACTAACTCCATGCTTTATTCAGATTTTCTTTTTTATTAGTTTCTTCAAGTGTTTTGTCTTTCTGAATGACACCAGTGGCTGGTGACACTTTGTAAAAATGAATCAGCACTGAGAATATGGTGCTCGTCCCCCCATCACTGGAATCTACAGGCGTAGGTTCTCGATGTGGAACTCAGAGTGGCTTCTTTTCTCATTACCCTAAAGACCTACCAACAATATTTTTGTTTCCCTTCTTTATTATTTTGGACCCTGCTGATTTAGAATCTTTGCTCCCAAGGATTAAACACTTCTATCAGAAAATACAATGGTTTCATTAAATTAAAAACTCTGGAAGGATTCTAGTCAGTAGGTTCCTCAGGCCAGTGAGATCAACTGGCAAATATAATTACTACATGGGTTAGAGTGATTGTTCCTTGATATCAGAAGGAAGTTGAATCTCTATTTCACAATAGGAGTAAGAAGAAGCCTAGAACTCAGGAAATCCTTCTTAGTTCTCACAGGTCCTTTGATAAATGTGAATGCTAAACTACAGTAGCCCATGCAGGCAGAACTTTTAATGAACAGACCCATCATTGATGAAGACTTTGATTACTTCTCCAGGTAAGAAACCATGACCAGCTGACAGACTTTCTAAAAGTGAAGGGAGTATGGGTAAAGAAAGAATTTACAAATAATAACTATAACCAAGTGAATAGTTATATAAATGAGAACTCTAGTACTTATGAATATTTGTTCATTGTTTAATATGACTATGTTTGTGTGTATACCAACTTTCTTTCATTTCTTCTCCTTTATGGACTTATTTTTAACCTAATAATTGTTAAAGTTGATCATCCTATATCTCAGTATATATGTTGTAAAATATCAAATGACTCAGCTAGAGAAATGAAAACTACCCAATGACTGTGTCACAGAACTTTACATACCCTTTTTTTTATTGCCATGTTTTTTATTGTATGAGGGACAATTGTGTCCTAACTGAGCATAACTTTACTATTGTCATTGTTTGAAAGTTAAAAACTGTGAAATCAGGTAGCCAGATGCCTTCATTGGGCTATGCTGGCTTGTCCTATTATTGACTTAATTTAACTGGAAATTGTATTTTCCAGAATTGATTTTAGTGTATGATTCCACGTCACAAATGGATCAAAGAAGAAGCTACATCAGATTTGGAGGGCAGAAGTTATGCAAGGGCAATCCCTCTTAGAAAGTTGCCCTGATTCCATGGGAAACTTGACTGAAACTAAAGTTCCAGCTCATCTTCTCCCTTCTCTGCAGTACTCCCAAGTGATTAGCACTGGCCCAGACTTATTACCAGAAACCCTCCTCTAAAGCACAGATGGAGCAGCTTCCCAAAGACCACTTCACTAGTAATTTATTTGAAGTCCCACTTCAGCAGTTAGACATCCCAGGCTTCTTTGATTGCTTTATTGGTAACTCCACTTACACCCAAAAGTCTCCATTTAAATTTCCTTTTTACAAGATTTTCCAACAATTTCAGCAAGATCTAATTGCTTTATGAAATCCTTTATTGAATAACTTATATATGTTCTACTTCCTTGATTAAACTTTGTCTACTGAATGCATGAAAGAGTGAAGATCACTTGCAAGGACGAATGTGTGGGTAATGCTCAAATAAGTTTGACTAAATAAAGTGACACTAATAACTATTTTTATGGGTTTGATTGCATAAATAGTAACAAAATATTTATGATAAGAATAAAAAGCAGGGATAATAAATGGAGGTGGCTTTCTTTATTTATTTAGGAAAAGGCAAAAGTATCAATTTAAAGAAAAGTCTAATGAATCAAATGTGTATGTGAAATTCTCTTGAAACCATAATATAAACAGTAACCAAAATGAGGAGATAAAATAAAACAACTTAATAAAAACTTGCATTATCCCAAAGGAAATCAGAAAAGAGGGGAACCAAAAAGAGAGAGAAGATAATTTTTGAAAATCAATGAAGATATGATACAGTTAGAACCAATCTATGTCAATAATTACACTAAATGTATATAAATTAATTTTTCCAATTAAAAGACAAATATTGTCAGGTTAAATGTCAAAAAAAGACACACTTGTTGGTTGTTTATAAGAAACACAATATAGAGGACACAAATAACAAATAAATTCATGGAAAAGACACAGAACATAAATAATACTTAAAATATGTTTTTGTGACTTTATTAGGAATTGGGCACAAGAGACTTTAAATAAGCAGTATTACTTATAAAGGCAGATAAGTTATAATGATGAATGAGATAATTCAAAAGAAAAATATTATAATCCTAAAATCTTAAGATCTTAAAATCATATCTTTAAATTTTAAAGCTAAAATTGCCAGACCAAACATAAGAAATAGACACACACACAGACATTGTTGTAAATTTTAACACGTTTCCTTTAATAATTGTTAAATGAAGTAGAAAGAGTAGTAAACATACAGAAAATTGAACATGATTATTCAAGTTAACCTATTTGACATAAAAATAATATTACACCCTAAATCTCCAAGATACATTAGTTTCAATTGCAAGTGGAACATTTATTGAAAGAAACTATATACTGTGCCACACAACAAATCTCAACCAATTGAAAAGAATAGAAACATGCAAACCCTGTTTTTTGATTACAGGTGAAATAAACAAAAAAATGAATCACAAAAAAATATCCTAAAAATACTTCACATTTAGAAATTATGCAACACCTTCAAAATAATCAATGAAAAATGAGAAGACAAAGTAAGAAATACATTGTGCTAATTTTAAACATAAATAAAACATAGGAAAACATTAGTGATGCAGCCAAAACAGTGGCTAATTTGTAGCGAGAAGTATAAAGAACAAAAGAGGGTGAATACACATTACTAATATAAGAAATGGAAAACTGGACAAAAACATGTACATATTAATATTACATGCATATTAGTAATCTGGGACAATTGTAAAGAAGTTTTTGAGTGAAAAACACAACAATAGGCTAATAAAAGTAAACACAGAAGGACCTCAAAAAAAGTATGTTAAAAAATTTTCATTCATAATTAAAACTCCTTCCAACACAAAATCTCCAAACCAAGATTGCCTGATTTCTATCAAAACATTTGAGAAACAGCTTTCAAACTCACACAAATTCTTAGAGAAATCCATACAGGAAAGAACACTTCTCTACTTGTTTTATGAAGCCAGGATAATTCAGATAGTGATATATGAAAAGTAGTTATAAAAGGAAGGAAAGGAAAAAGGAAGGAAGGAAGGGAGGGAGGGAGAGAGGGAGAGAGGAGAAAAAAAATTACCAACCAATATCTCTCATGAGCATTAACTCAAAAACACAAAATATTAGCAAAGTAGATTCAGAGAAATATCAGAAAAGTAGTACACCAACTGGTGTTTTTCTTGGCAGTGCAACTGAGTTTAACATTGAAAAATCAATTAGGCTGGGCAGGGTGGCTCACGCCTGTAATCCCAGTACTTCTGGAGGCCAAGATGGACAGATTGCTTGAGGTCAGAAGTTTGAGACCAGCCTGGCTAACATGGTGAAACCCCATCTCTACTAAAGATACAAAAATTAGCTGGGCATGATGGTGCATGTCTGTAATCCCAGCTACTTGGGAGGCTGAGGCAGGAGAGTCACTTGAACCCAGGAGGCAGATGCTATAGTTAGCTGAGATCTCACCACTGCACTCTAGTCTGCATGACAAAGTAAGACTGCCTCAAAAAAAAAAATCAATGCAATGCACCACATGAACAGACTATAAAGGAAAACACTCAACAGGTTCTGAAATGCATTTGCTAAATTCAACACACATTATTAATAGACTCCCATAGGAAAATAGAGATGGAAAGAGACTTTCTTATTTGATAGAAGGTATCTACAAAAGCTGCACCTATCATAAATGTGAAATTGTGGTAAAAGGACAAAGATGACTACCATGGCTTATATTAAACATTGTACTGGAGGTCCCAACCAAAGCAATAGGACATGCAAAATAATTAAGCAGTATAAAGAGAGGTGAGAAAGCACTAAATAAATCTTTATTTGTAGTTGATACAGTTGTTCACATGGAAAATACAAATGAATCTTCAGAAAGCTGGTTATACTTAGCAAGCACCTGTAAATTCACTAAATGAGTCAATTCAGCAGGGTACTGGATTCACAGTCAATATACAAAAGGTAATTCTAACTAGCAAAAATAATGGTAATTTAAAAAAATGCTATTTATTATAGCATTAAAATTTTAAATACTGTGATTCAACCTAGCAATGATATGCAAGATTTACATATTAAAAACTACAAAACATCAATGGGAGAAATTAAAGAAGCTCTCATCTTCTTGATGGATTGGAATATTCAATCTTGTTAGGATGTCAATTCTCCCCAAAATGTACTTATACATTCAATGAGATCACTAAAGCTCCATCTTAATTTGGAAATTCACAAACTGTTTCTAAAATTTGTATGAAAACGCAAATGATCTAGAATAACCCATAAAATATTGAAAAAATATGAACAAAAATTTGAAGAACTTACAGTATACTTCACAACTTATGCATAACATAATACATAAATAATATAAATAATGGTCCATATGCAGAGATAAAGCAAGTACTAAATAACATAAGAGAAATTTCTGGGGAGCTGAGTATGGAAACCTATTAGGTTTCCAATATTTGCTGGCATGTTTTTTCATTCGTTCATTTGTTTTGTTGTTGTTGTTTTTTCTGCTGTTTTGTATCTTTTGCCTTTATTATAATAAAAGTTTACTGTGAGTATGTTCTATGGAATTACATGAGTTCTTTTTTTTTTTAATTATCTGACCCATGTGATCATTGCAAGACTTAAATAGGCTTCTAAAGAGAATATAAAATTTTTCAATAGGCATTTGAATAGGTGTCCAGCATCATTAATAACCAGGAAAACTGAGTTGAAACCTTGATGAAATACCACTACAAATACATTATGACTAAAACAAACATGCCCAGAGCAAATTGAGAATGTCTGTTGATGGCAAGGAGGCACTGGAACTCTGCTATGTTGTTAGTGTCATGATAAACTAGTACAGCATATTGGAAACCTGTTTGTATATAAAGAAAAATATATTCTATGTTCCACCAATGCCATTCCCATACATATATAGAAATGGAATAAGTACCTCCCAAAAGGTCTTTACAATAATGCCCCAAGCAACTTGCTTCATAATATGAAGAAACTGGAAAAGTTCCAAATACCTAAAAAAAAGGTATAAAAGAAATTGTGATATATTTGCTTACTATAATACTACACATTCTACTGATAAATGCATCAATAAAGTTGATTTTAATAACACTATGTTAAACCAAAGGAGTTAGACAATTAAGTACATTGATAATTCCATTTATTCTATATTTAAGAGCCAGCAAAAGAAGTTGACAGTCATAGAGGTAAAAATAGTGGTAAACTCTGACCTGGAGGTGTTCACTAAAATGGGGCAGGGGAGAGTTCTGGGTTGCTGGAAGTAGTTTATATTTTAACTGAGGTATGGTTAAATAGATTGACTTCCCTCACCAGAAATCAAGTAATGTTATAAAGATTAAGGTACTTAAAGCAAACACCTTGATATTATAACAGGATGAAATAAATCAGTGAAACAAACAAAAGCAAACAAATTAACATTATGATGAGACATTTCAAATAAGTGAGAAAAATTATTTAAGATATGATTTTAGGAAAACCAGATATCATTTAAAAATATAAATTGTCATCACTCAAGATAATATTTTCATTATATTTAAATACTAAAAAAAATACAGTGGTAAAAGCATCAGAAAAATAGAGAATGAACATTTTTTAATCAAATAACATACTTAAAGACAAGTTCTTTAATACAAGATTAATCAATGCCACTACAAGAAAGCTAAGAATAATCTGTACAATGAAATACACCATTAATAAAATGTAGGCAGTTGGTATGCTGAGAGAAAATATTTGCAATGGTGTGTTACAGATTTTTGGAAAGGTTTAGCTGCGAACCCCCAGCAGTTAACTTTCTAGCAGTTGGGGAAGCAAGTACCTGGACTTGAAGAAAAAATCCAGGCAGTACAAGAAAACATCCACCAGACATGTGGGAAAGGTGCCCAAAACCACACAGGTAACTGCAGGAACTAATGTATTAATAACAGTCACCTTTCTCCAAAATTGCTTCATTAATATAATTACAAAACTACAATGGCCCAACCATTTCTCTTGTATATCTGGTGCAATTTTATATAGTGGGCTAATAAGTATATGCTCAGACTGCTGCTCTCATAGGAGCCAATGTAGAACTTAAAAGAATGATTTCATTGAGCAGAGTCTTCTACAATGTGTGTGTTTATAATTCATGAGAATGTCACTATTTTCTTGCAAGTGTTTTATTAAACTTTACTCATAAGTCTCTACAATATCATTATAGGGAAGGTCAAGTCCATTAATTTTGTTCTTCTATTCTGAGAAACTGTATCACAGGGAGAGAACAATGATATATTTTATATCACTTAATAAAATATAGGTGAGCAAGAATAGAAAGGTTAACTGATGCTTATTTCCTAAGCGATAGGAACCTTTATGTATATAATGCAATTACAGAGGTACTTAGCATTCATTCGTCCATTCTTATTTATTTTCATGTAATCCTTCTATCCTTGTATTACCATTTCTAATTTTAGAATCTAAATTTTCAAAAAAGTTACTAAGGATTTCTTAACAGTCATACAGCTTATCAATGAAGGACCACAACACTGACCTGCCTTATATTTCGTTTTCTGATGCACTGTCTTCTCTTAACGTCCTGGTTGTATTCTGCAGAGGCAGCAGAATTCATCATACTTTTATTGGTTACACATCTTTGTAAAAGATAAACAACGTGAGTGTAAGCAGAATTGTCTCATTACTTTTAAATTACATTTTACCACACTGATGGATTATTGATTAATTTTCTGGTATTGCCATCAATGTTCTTTTCATTTGTACAAATTAATAGCAAGTTTCTTGAAGTCAAGAGTTAAATCTATGATTTCTTGCCAGGTGCGGTTGCTCAGGCCTGTAATTCCAGCACTTTGGAAGGCTAAGGCGGGTGGAGAGCTTGAGGCCAGGAGTTCAAGATCAGCCTAGGCAACACGGTGAAACCCAGTATCTACTAAAAATACAAAAAGTAGCTGGCCGTGGTGGCACACGCCTGTCATCCCAGCTATTCGGGAGGCTGAGGCAGGAGAACCGCTTGACCCTGGAAGTGCAGCCTGCAGTGAGCTGAGGCTGTGCCGCTGCACTCCAGCCTGGGTGACAGAGTGAGACTCCACCTAAAAAAAAAAAAAAAAAAAAAAAAAAAAGAGATGTATCTGTGATTTCTTGTGGTTAGAAAAATTTAAGATCACAAATTGGATCTGGCATATTATATGAAAGTTAGATATAGTTATCATATCACTGGAGCACTGTATTGAGAATATTGTAAGCGGTTAAATGGGGCTTGGTAACAAAGAAAGTCATAATACATTCATTCAGACATCAGGAGAAAAGGTATTATCTGGAGAGTTCAGGTGCTGACTTGAGGCATTCAGAGTCACAATCTTTACTAATCGTCTAAAAAGGTATGTAGACCATAGGAAATTACATAGTTTAGTTACAGAGGCAGATGATATTGACATAGCTGTTTTACGGAGAAACGCAATGTATACATGGTTATTTGCATTTCAGTTAACTGCCAAATGACAACTAGCTCTAAATTAAAGAAGGAGGCATTTGTAAGTAATTCTTTGATTTTCCTTATAATGTGCTATCTGAACTACATCTAACCTAACCTTCCAAGAACCCCGAATGATGTGTTCTACACATGCCAAATGGCTCAGGAAGGTATTTGCAGAGGGAGCCACCACTAGGTGTTGAATATGACTGCAATACTGGGGATGCTCCTAGGAGGAACAACAGCAAATCTGCACTAGAGCTCTTCTTTTCCAAAGTAGCAGGAGAAAATTAATGTTGCCTGTGATGCTACGAGAAGCAGGAATGTTGCCTCCACCCAATGTGCACAGATTTACTGAATGAAATGAACAAAGAGAACATCCTGATTTACTGGATGAAACGAACAAAGAGAACACATTTCTCTCTAACAATTTCATTATAGTAACATTTGTAAGTTTCTTTTTTCTTTCTTTTTAAAAAAATCTGATCTTTTATTTTATTTTCTTTCTTCTTCATACAGAATCTCACTCAGTCTCCCTGGCTGGAGTGCAGTGGTGCAATAAAAGCTCACTGCACCCTCCACCTCCTGGGCTCAAGCAATCCTCTCACCTCAGCTTCCTAAGTAGCTGGGACCAAAGGCATGCATGACCATGGCTGGCTATTTTTTAAAGTTTTTACATACATATTATTTATTTCCTTAGAAACAGGATCTCACTATGTTTCCCAGGCTGGTCTTGAACTCCTGGTCTCAAGTGATCATCCTGCCTCAGCTGCCCAAAGGACTGGGATTACAGGTGTGAGGCACCATGCCCATTCACATTTATTAGTTTCGTTCACATGTTATGAATGACAGAAGTGATTTTACCTCACATGTAATTCTTTTTGTAGCTTGCATAAAGGCATGCTTATTTGTTTCATATGTTTTGGAAGATAGCATGTGTTCATATTATTTTATAGTTTTCAAATAAAAAAATTTAAAAATCATATTAGTCAAATACAATCATTTATACCAATTAAAAGTAAAATTTTATTAAAAAATAGATACCATAAAACATTTACTTTTGATTATTAAAGAAATATTATAACAGACCTGTAAATTAAATTAAATAAATGAAATTATTACTTCAACACTTCTGAAAATAATGATTTTAAAACTTTTGATGGATACTTTCATAATCCTTGTAGATGCATAATATACCTTTATTTCATTATATTCATATTTTTGGCAGAGACTTTTTAGAAAAACATGCACAACCAGTCTCAATATAAAATATTAAGAGTGCTTGAAACTATAACTAAAAGAATATTTGTTCATGTGTTTATCTTAGAAACAATTTAGATACATCAGGGAAGAACTAAGATTAAAGTTTTAAATTTTATCTTGAGATAAAGAGAAGTAATGTAAGATCATTTTAAAACCACTTAAACCCTTATGTTGAAACCAAAGCTATTGAAAATAAATATGAAAATACCAGTTTATTTGGTCAAAAGACAAGAAAGTTATCAAGTGCCTATTTTGTAAACATCAGATTATTTCTCAGGTTAAAGTCATTATATAAGTGATAAGAAGTCAGTTTGAAATAATCTTTATAAATCATATATCTGATTTAAAAACATGATCTCCAGAAGATGCAAAAACTCAACAATACCAAAACAAATACCCTAATTAATAAATAAGCCAAAAGGTTTGAGAAGACATCTCACCAAAAAACTATAAAGATGATAGCAAATAGGCATATGAGGAGACACTCGGCATCACTCATCATTAGAGAAATGAAAATTAAACCAACAATGAGATATAGCTGCATTTTTACTGGAATGGTTCAAATGCAAAAGTTTGATGATAACCGCTACTGGCAACTCTGCAAATCATTAGAAACCCTCATTTATTGCCAGCGAGACTGTAAATTGGTCCAACCATTGGAAGACATTTTGACAGTTTCCTATGAAACATAGTCTCACTATATGATCCAGTGTTTGAATTTCAAGTTATTTACCCAATTGATTTTAAAACTATGCCAATATAAACTTACATACATGAATGTTTGTAACAGTTTTACTGATAATTATTTATTCAGTTTATTCATAATTTCCTCAAATTGTTAGCAACCAATACAACCACCAATAGATGAACAGACAAACAAACTGAGAAGAATAATGATCTCTTGAGTTTTCTGGAATCTACACATTTCTTAATGACAATTATCATTTTATTTGTCTTTTAAATCCTCAATCCTAAATACAGCATATGGTGAGAATGGACATTTAAAAAATATTGTTAATACCAAACCATTTGAATGTTATGCCACTAGTGACATGGTAATGTCTTAAATTAACTCGTTGATCTAGCTCACATTTATCACTCCCTTTTTACATGTGAAATTCAATTTAGTGACTTCATCCACATCAACTGTAAGAAACTAATGTCCTGAATGCAAGGTTAGCACTAGATCCTTCTCAATAGTTTCTAAATCATTCTATGTCTCCTGTCCAATGCCACTGTCCTAGTTTTTGTTTCCACCTTGCATTTGGATACAAAAGTGGTGGAATAACTAGTCTTATTTTACCTCAGGTTACTTCTCAACCAACCTCTTTTCCACATGGTTCTAGATTTTCTCCCCCTAACTTTCACTGCTATGCTGTACAACGTTCAATTAGTCGAATCTCCTTAGTGGAGTGTTCAAAGTTATTTAGAATCTGACCCACCTTCATGTAATGCCTTTCACCACTTTCACACCCTTTTCCTGTCTCTCTGAACTCAGTGTTCTACTAATTTATCATTGCTCTCCTATTTACCTATTATAGAACATTTTTTAAAAGTCTATGAATATTACTGCTATCGATTATTTCTGCTTCTTCAAAGTTGAGTTGAAAGCTCATCTGCTTTAAGCTATCCATGAGCACCTCATTGGAATTATTTACTCACCTTTCCTCCTAGAGTAAAATTTTAAAAAGTCATTTATATCGCTTATGACCTTCATTGCTTGCATTAATAACCATAGGCGAGACTGCAGCAACATCAGTGGTGCCTCTGCGATCACTCCCGGATTTTGTCTTGTTAAAGGAAATGCTGAAGGTGAGATGGGCGTTAAGAGTGTCTTCTTGACTTGTGTGCTTTTAGATGTTTAATAAACACCTGCAGTGAAATTTTGACTAAGCAATTTAGGATATGAGTGGAAACATCTTAGGAATGTCAGGCTTCCTAACATTCCTATGTTAGGTATGGATGACCATGGTATTGTGTGAGGACACTGAGTGAGTGAACATGGAGAGCAGACTGGAGCTGAGGACTATGTGGGGAGATTTCAGCATGTAGAGATTAGAAACGGTAGACACTTATAACAAAGTGGAGAATGAAGTCAGTGAGTAAAGAGAAACACTGAGAATGTTTCGAGAAGGAGGAGGAAGTGATCAACAGGCTCAAAGGGTTCTGACACCTCTGATAAGATGAGGATGAAGGAAGAACGTGGAGTATGGCAAATGGAAGTCACTGTGATTTTGAAAGCAAAATCAGAGGAGTGGTGAGACAAACCTAACTGGCAACAAGCTGGTGGTGGATAAAACAGAAAATGAGGATGTGAAGTAAGAATTTATAGACAACTCTTGTTGTTTCTATGCTGATAAGATACAGATGAATCATTTGATAAGGTTTTATACCAGAGAAGCAGATTTCTTTCTGTTTGAATGGCAATATTAGAAAAACCCCTCAAAATATGTTTTTGACAACTATCCATAAAAGATTGTTCAAACACTTTCCATAGTTAATATTAACCATCACCTAACCCACTAATCCCCAAAACAAATGTTGGCAACGTAGGTTATTAACTTCATCCAGCAGATTAGGGAAGGAAGGCGCTGGGTGGGAATTTTCTAAATGTCACAAATCTCGTTGGTGGTTGAGAATGACTGGAGGGTGATGGAAACCACTCAGGAGGTGTGGAACTGCTGTGGCAGAAAGATAGATTGACTTTGCAGGATATGTCTACTGATTAAAACAAGTAAACAACTAGTAGTCCTATCTCTCACCTACAAAAAAGAGGTGGGAAAATAAACATTTCCTTCTCTAATAATGGATCACAGAATTCACCTTTCTAGGAAAAATATTAGTAGCTTTGTTGAAATATAATAGACAGTAAATTGCACATATGTAAAGTGTGTAATGTGCTAAGTGTTGGCATGTGTATACCCTTGTGAAGCCACCACCAAAACCCCATCTCGAGTTTCCTCACCCGCCTTCCTAATCCTTCCTTTTTTTTCCCACACTCCCACTGCTGGGGAGTCACTGGCCTACTTTCTGCCAATATAGTTAGTGCAGCATAATTGCATTGATATATGCCTCACATATCAATAGTCATTCTTATTGTTGAGTAGTATTCCATTGTATTAACATACTGCCTGTTGATGGCCGTTTGAGTTACATATAGTTTGGGGCTCAAAAATAAACTTGCTACATATTATTTTTGTATATTTATCCAACCAATTGTTTAGAGAGACATGTTAAAATATCTGACTATATCTGTGAATATATTTTTCTATAGTCTCTCAGTTTTTGTCTCATGTTTTGAAGCTCTCACATTAGCTACACAACAATTTACGATCATTATGTCCTATTTATAAATTTATCATTTTATTATTATACTATGATCATATTTGGAGCTGGTAACATTGATTACTCTGGAATCTACTTCACTAATATTAACACAGTTAGTCTAGCTTTTATGGATTAGGATGATATGTGGTGTTTTTTTTCTTTTACTTTTAACTATTTATCATCTAAAATGGCTTTGCTGTAGGAAGCACATCTTAGCTTTTGATCTAAAGTACAGCTTCTGTCTTATAATTGGTATTTGGAACATTTAAATGTAATGTGATTGTTTACAAGATCTTGCTGTTTGTTTTCTCTTTCTCCATTTTGTTCTTTGTTAATATCTTTGTCTCGATCTACCTACTTTTGAATTAATTGAATGCTTCTGATTTATTTTTTTGATTTGATTTCACTGACTTACTAATATATATTAACTATATAAATATATAACTTATTGTTTGTTTTGATAAGTTTAGAGTTTATAATATATATCTTTAATTTATCACCATCTGCCTTTAAGTGATAGTATACTATTTCACATATTATATAAGAACCTTATAACAATATATACTTACTTCCATTTTCTTCCCTTTTGGTCTTTATGCCATTATTTTTCATTTTCTGAAGTTCTGCACGATTTTACACTCCCAACAGCACATGCAAGTAGTCGATTTTCTTTGCATCCTGATATGGTTCAGCGGTATCCTCACCCAAATCTCATCTTGAATTGAGGCTCCCATAATTCCCACGTCATGGGAGGGACCCAGTGGGCGGTAATTGAATCATGTGGTTGGGGTTTTTCCCATGCTGTTCTCATGATAGTAAATAAGTCTCATGAGATCTGATGGTTTTATAAACGGCAATACCCCTGCACATGCTCTCTCGCCTGCTGCCATGTAAGATGAGACTCTGCTCCCCCTTCACCTTCTGCCATCATTGTGAGACCTCCCCAGCCATTTGGAACTGTGAGTACATTATACTTCTTTTGCTTTATATATTACCCAGTCGCAGGTATTTCTTATAACAGTATAAAAATGGAATAATACACATCTTCACAATTGTTCTGTAATGTCACCATTTTAATTTTAGTTATAATTTGAAGCAATATCTAACTTTTCTCTTTAAGGAAACTCAATATGAGAAGAAAAGTTTACTGTATTTACTATTATCTTTATTCTTTCCATTATTCTTTCCTCACTCCCAGTGTTTTGAAATTTCTTTTATTTATTAACTTTGAAGAACTTTGGCAGTTCTTGAAGGATAGATATACTGATGATGAATTCTGTTAATTTTACTTACTCTCAGAATATCTGGATTTCCCCTTCATTTCTGAAGGTCATTTTCACTGGGCATGAATTCTGGATTTAGAGTTCTTTCCTTTCAGTATTGGAACACAGAAGCCAGAAACAACTACCTGGCCTCTGTGTTTTCTTAAGAAGCATGCTGTCATTTCAGTTGCTCCCTTTACAGGTAAGGTGTCATTTCTTTTTTACTGCTTTTTTGTTGTTGTTAGATGGAATCTCTTTCTGTAGCCCAAGCTGGAGTGCAGTGGCATGATCTTGGCTCACTGTAACCTCCATCTCCTGGGTTCAGAGGATTATCTTGCCTCAGCCTCCCAAGTTGCTGGAACTACAGGTGTGGGCAACCATGCCTGGCTAATTTTCTGTATTTTAGTAGTGACGGTTTCACCATGTTACCCCAGAGTGGTCTCAAACTCCTGAGTTCAGGCAATCCACCCACCTCAGTCTCCCAAAGTGCTGGGATTACAGGCATGAGCCGTTGTGCATTGCCCTTTCTTACTACTTTTAAGTATTTCCTATATCTGGTATTCAAAAGCTTGGCTATGATATGTCTTGGTATATGTTTCTTTGTGTTTATCTTGTATGGAGTTTGCTTAGCCTCTTGACTTTTCAGGTGTATGGTTTGCACCAACTTGAAAAACTTTTATCCATGATTTCTTTGAACACTTGCCCTGACCCATTCACTTTGGGGACTCTGATGACACAAATATTAGATATTTTGTTATAGTTCAATAGGTCCAGAAAGCTCTGTTCATTTCTTTTTCCAGTCTATTTTATTTTATTTTTTGTTCAAATATGATAATTTCTATAGTTCTCTCTTTAGATTTTGTGATACTTTTTTCTGTCCTTTTTGTTTTGCTTTGAGCTTGTCTACTGAGGCATATTAAAATATTTTTGATTATAGTAAATTTCAGTTATAAAATTTCCATTTGCTTATTTTTTTACTCCATCTCCTTATTTTTTTACTCCATTTCTTTACTGAAACCTATATCTTCATCTAATTTTTATTTTCTAATTTGTTTCAAGCTTGTTTGTAATTGCTTGTTGAAGCATTTATATGATGGCTGACTTAAGATCATTGATCATCATCTGTATTATCTTGGTGTTGGTGTCTGTTGAGTATTTTCTGTTATTCAAACCGAGATACTTCTGGTTTGTAGTATGACAAGTGCTTTTTGATGGGGATCTGGACATTGGAGTATTATGTTATGGCATTCTGGCTCTCACTTAAACCTGCTTCATTGGCTTTGTCAGACACTGCCCTGGATGGAAGGTGGGCACTGCCTCAGAGTCAGGTGGGATAGTAGTCCAGATTCCCTACTAGATTCTGTTGACATCCACATGTCAACCTTTTTGTTGCTGGTTGGGGGTGTGAGTTCTGGGTTTCCTACAGTCCTTCATCAATGCTACCCTTTGGTAGGAGTGCTTCTCGTTACTTCTTTTCATGTGGCATCCACCAACAGCCAAAGGGGAAGGTGGTCTCAGTATCTCTCTGAATGGTGAAAATTCTGACTCTACTTGTTTTCCTCTGACACTGCACCTTGGAAAGTGGAGGGGCTTCTTATGGCAACAGGTAAAGATGAAAGTCCACACTACTTGATATGGCTTGCCTCTGCGTCCCCACCCAAATCTCACGTTAAACTGTTATCCTGAGTGCTGGAGCTGGGGCCTGGTGGGAGGTGACTGGCTCATGGGGGCTGTTTCTGATGGTTTAGCACCATCCCCCTAGGGCTATCTTGTGATGAAATTTTCACAAGTTCTGCTTATTTAAACATATTTATGCCTAATGTTCCATTATTAGAATGCTAAGCATGTTGGAGTTATTTATATCCTACTGCTAAAGATTGTTGCCAAAATCTGATTTTTTAAACTCAAAAAGCTGCAACCTCAGGCATAAATGGGTTAAAGTGTATAGTATGTTCCCTCTTTCCTGCTCCGCTATGGTAAGATGTGCTTGCTTCCCTTTTGCATTCTGTCATGATTGTAAGTTTTCTGAGATTTCCCAGCCATGCTTCCTGTGCAGCCTGTGGAACTGTCAGTCAATTAAACCTATTTTCTTTATAAACTTCCCAGTCTCAGATAGTTATTTATAGCAGTGTGAGAACGGACTAATACACTACCCATGTGATCGCCACTAACACAGTGGGGCTGGGGCTTGTTCTACCCAGCAGGGATGAAAGTTCCGGCTCCTTCCCAGGCCTTCTTTGACACTGCCTTAGCAGAGGAGTTGAGATGTTTACACTTTTTAAAAAGTTCATTTAATCAAACATCTCTTTACTTATAGCAATCAACCCATGGTCTGTGTTTGTACAGCTCATAAAATAAAAATGATTTCTACATGTTTAAAAGTATTTTTTAAGAATATGCAACAGAGGCCTTTATTGCCTGCAAAGCCTACAAAATTTACTATTTGCTCTCTTATTATTTGCAAGGAAATGCTTGCCAACTATTGCCTTGGAGGAAAAGAAAACACATATACAAAGAAATAAGAACAACACCATCAAAACATACCTACATGCAAGTATCATGAAAATATCATGATGCTTTGTTTCTAGTCTTAATTATAGTTCAATAGTGTGCGAGAAAAGTAAATAAAGGCCACAATGCAAGACTCTAAGTTCTCTTGTTCTTTGATTCTAATGATCAAAGACAAGTGGGTACAAATAATATATTAAAAGGTCAAATCTATTGATCTGGGAGCAGAATAAATAGGAGTAAGTCCAATTTGTCTTTCTACCTGCTCCTTCCATGAGCTTAACCACTAACACTCACCCCACTCCCCAGCACTCCTTCTGATTTCTCCTGTGATGTATCAGGATCTCGAGATCCCTGTCTCCATATCCACTTTAAGGGAAGTCAAACTAAGACATCCATATTCCTTTATTCAGACCTGGCAAGTAAAGAACAACTAAAGTCAGAGGTTTGTAGTCTCAGATAGCAGTTGGCAGTAAATGTTTTTAATTCAGTACCTGGAAAATAGCAATTGTTGATGCAGGTGTCCTAACAACCTAATCACTGAGATGTCCATTACATCTTGTTATATGAAGACAGGTTAGCACATATTTATATGTTATAGCCAGAAAATTTGATTTGTCTACAGTTATGAAGTCTCTCTGCACATTAAAATAGATTTTCTGTCTAGTTCTGTCTCATGGAAAGGGAAGAGGACTATGCTTAATAAAGATATAAGAATTTAAAAATAGTTCCAGAAGACTTATAATCTTGATCCTATATTTTTGATTGTCGAAGACCTGTTTAAGAGGGCTTCTCACAAATTAAACAAGCACTTAGCAAAAGTTACAAGTTTTGCTCCAAACTCCTTAATGAAAAATAACTCAATGACAATTGTTTGGACCTAATTGGCTTGGTTCATAAAAAGGAATTAAGGAGTTTCTCTAAATAATTGTAAATCATATGACATTTCCTGCTTCTTTATATATGAAGATGATATGATTCTAACCTAGAATGGAAAACATTTTTGAAAATGGAAGTTGCACTACTACAGATCTACAGGGAAGCAACGGGACGGTGTGAATTGAAGGTGAGTAAGGTACCAACTCATTTGCCACTGGTGCGTCCCCATATGTTCACTGGCTCGTTCACTCAGAGAAAAAACTGATCATGCTGGGTGTGGTCATTTTCTCTCTCTCCATCTCTCCTTTTCTTGCCTCCAGTGTGTTATTTCTGCTCTGTTAGCATCCATGATGTGAGCAGCGTGTCCCTACAGTGAAGGTCCACAATTTTCTATTCCTGTCAGGGACTGGGGAGGGTTGTGGGCCTGATTCAGACTCAGAGTTTGAGGAAGCTCCTCAAGGACAGAATTCTCAGCAAGGTTCCAAAATCATACCAATAAAACTAATGATGTTCTCTCAATCTGCTGCTGCAGACTGGATGTTATGTCCTCCCCAAATTCACATGTTGAAATCTTACCCTTATGGTGATGGTGTTAGGGCATGGAACTGGCTGGAGGAAATTAGATCATGAAGACAGATGCATCATGAATAAGATTCGTGCCCTTATAAAATAAACTCCAGAGAGCCTCCTTGCCCCTCCTACCATGTGAGGACACAGCTAGAAGATGGCTGTCAATGCCCCGGGAAGCTGTCCTCACTAGACACTGAATCAGCTGGCACTTCAGCCTTGGACTCCCCAGCCTCTAGAACTGTGAGAAATAAATTTTTGTTGTTTATGATCCATGCAGTCTAGGATATTTTTGTTATAGCAGCCCAAACACACTAAGACCTAATTTTCCCCTGACTTCTGAATTTGCTATTAAAGAGGACAGAAAAATATTATTTATTGGCTCACTGAAATCACAAGAGGATATAGATTGTAAGACTTCACATAGGTCTAAGAAACTATGCATAGTGATCACCAATTTTACAGGGGAAAACAGAAAATTATATTTTTTAATTTGTCTTGTATTTTTTCCTTCTCTATAATTTCTTTCTTTGTCCTTCTCAACGCTATATCTGTTATTCTTCCTCAAATGTACTTGCTGATAAACTCCTCGAGGTCTGCTATAGGACACCACATGTACTTATGGTTTGTATTGTTTAGGGAGAAGAGGTTTGTGGAGGTGGGGATGCAGTGAGCAACCAGCATTTATTGAAAGCAAATGACGCATTCTACATTTTGGAAGACAAGATGATGCAAAGGATCTTGAGTGGATGTTAGAGCTGAAAAGACCCTGGCCTAAAATCAGCCTACCAAATCTTCTAGTGGTGTTACCTCAGATTGCTCAAGTTTCCCCATCCCCTTCCAGTGGTTCAGAGCTAGCATCTGAATATGCCAAATTGATTAAATACTTAGCCTTTACAGTCAAACAGACCTGGGTGTGAAATTAGCAATGCTAATTATGAGCTGAGTCATTTAGGCAAAAATGATAAGTAACCTCTCTGTGTCTTTTCTTCTTTTCTGTTAAATAATAGATCTTTTATGGGGCCTGGAACATACAAAGCACTTAATATATTTTAAGTAATAGAAAAATCATTTTTAATTCACATCATTAGGTTTCTCTTAAGTCTGACTTCAATATTTTTTAAAAATCAAATAATTTTATAGACTAAAAATTTAAAAAGCCATGGGAAAGCAAGCAAAGGCTATATATATATATATATAAAATTATAATTGGGAAACTGACATTTACAAAGCTCATTTCCCTAAATACTTGTTTTACTGCAGTTTAGAAAACCAAAAGTAAACTTAAATTATATATATATGCAAAAATTGGCTGGAATGCAATATGAAATATAATAAAGTTACTACTATAATTGGAAAAATGTTTTATCTTTGTTTTCATTTGACTTGGTATTTCATCTTTCTCAGATAACTTACAATTTTGCTATAGTGTTAAGAAGTTACAAAAATAAAGTGTGATAAGAAGTTTCCATGTTGACATAATTGCCCTGAGCAGATCCTGTGTCCATGAAGAAGTAACTTATTATAACTTACAAAGAAATAGCAGTGTTGGTTTGCAAATGCATTGACACTTTTTTTTGCACTCAAGTATGTCCTTTTTCAGTGATTATTTTCTATTGCTTATGTCACTTTGTTTTTCACTCTGATACTATTTTAAGGGTTATTTCTTTACTTTTCGTTCTTTCTTTTTTTTTGATATAGGATCTTGCTCTCTTTCCTAGGCTGGAGTGCAGTGGCATGATCTCAGCTCACTGCAAACCTTGACCTTCTTAGCTTAGGGGATCCCCAACCCCACCATCCCTAGTATCTAGGACTACAGTCATATGCCACCTTGTCCAGCTAATTTTTGTGCTTTTTTGTAGAGATGGTGTATTAGTCTGTTTTTAAACTGCTATAAAGAACTACCTGAGACTGGGTAATTAATAAAGAAAAGATTCAGAGTTCTACAGTCTTACAGCTGGGGAGGCCTCAGAAAATTTATAATCATGGCAGAAGGCAAAGAGGAAGCAAGGCACATCTTACATGGCAGCAGGAGAGAGGAGGGGAAGTGCTACACTTCGAAACCATACATCTCATGAGAACTCATTCACTATCATGAGAACAGCATGGGGAAACCTGCCCCCATAATCCAATCCCCTCTCACCGGCTCCCTCCCTTTACACATGGAGATTACAACTGAAGATGAGATTCCCGTGGGAAATCTCATCCACACAGCCAAATCACAATCAGACTCATGTTGCCATTCTGCCCATGCTGGTCTTTAACTCCTGTGCTTGAGTGATTCTCCAGCCTCGGCCTCGCAAAGTGCTGGGATTACAGGCATGAGCCACTGCGCTCAGCCAAGGCTATATCCTACGAGGAGAATTTTGTTGAAAAGGGATATTTAGTAGAAAACTTAATGGAAGAAAGCACACATCAAACCTACAAATCAATTTAAATCGTGCAAAGAAAATACTATTATGCACAGTAATTGAAATAATAGGATTTCTGTTACATCTCTTGGTAATACATACCAACTGTAATAAAAATTAGTTTCTAAACTCCATTTAACCTTACATAAGGGAATTTTATGTGAAATTATGTATACTTCAAGGAAATCATTATCTTAAATACTGCAAAGTGAATATGTGTATAGGCATTTCAAAACTATGGCTTGATATACGAATCAAGTTTTACATGTTATTTTAACTCGTTAGTATTATTTATATGATATATTACTATGATGGAAGCAATATGTTAAAAGTCTTGTTAATACTGAAAACACAAGCACATAAATTATATTAAGATGAATTACCTAAATTACAGTTAAGAGCAAAGGTTTACTGATTTATTAACAAATTTAAGATTTTTTTTTTACTATAAGTAGTTTCTTATTTATAAGAAACTATAGAAAGTATTAATAAATATTAACAATTTAATATTTTAAGTCTAGAATTATTTTTTATCATACAGTAGAAATCAGCTTTGTCATTATTCTAAGGATTGTGCTTTTAAAAACTAGTAAAATATATACATTTTATTAACTTACTTCATTCTGAAATTCGAATGTTTGTGAGTTATAACAAATATATTGTATATTTTTAGTTGTAGTAAAATATATTTAACTAAATTTACCATCTTAGTCATTTTTAATTGTACAGTTTGTGGTGTTAAGGACAATAACATTGCTGCACACCCACTCTTCTAAACTTTTCATCTTGAAACTAAAACTCCACTCAGCAAACAACAACTCTCCATTCCTCCCTCCCTGCAGCCCCTGGCAACCACCATTCTACTTTCTGTCTCCATAAATTTGACTGCTCTAGGCACCTCATGGAAGTGGAATCTCAAAGTATCTGTCTTTTTGTGATTGGCTCATTTCATTTAGCATAATGTTCTAAAGATGCATTCATGTTGTAGCATCTATCAGATTTCTCATCCTTTTTCAGATTGAAAAATATCCCACTGTATAGATTCTGACATCTTGCTTTTTCATTCATTTCGTTTCATCCATAGATGGACGCTTGTGATCGTGGTGTACTAATATTACTTTGAGCCCTGCTTTCAATTATTTTGGGTATATATCCACATATGAAAAAACTGGGTCACATAGTAATTCTATTTTCCATTTTGTGAGAAACAACCATATTGTTTTCTTTAGCATACGCACCATTTTACATACACACCAACGGTGCACAAATGTTCTAATTACTCCATAACTTTGTCAAAATGGGTTACTTTCTACTTTTAAATAGCCATCTTAGAGAAAGCAAGGCGGTTATCTCATTGAGGTTTTGATTTGCATTTTCCTATTAATTAGGGGTGTTAAACATCTTTTCACCTGCTTATTGGTCATTTATATATCTTCTTTGGTGAAATGTTTATTCAATTCTTTGCCAATTTTTGAATTGGGTTATATGGGATTTCTTTCTATCATTGAGTTGTAGGAGTTCTTTCTACATTTTAGATGTTTACCTTTTCTCCAACGTGTGATGTACAAATATTTACTCTCATTATGTCGGCTGCCTTATCATTCTGTTGATTGTGTTCTTTGATTCACACACAGTTTTAAATTTTATGTAAACCAATTTACCTATTTTTCTCTGTTGCTTGTGTTTTTGGTGTTGCATCCAATAAACCATTATCAAATCTAATGTATGAAACTTTACTTTTGCCATCTGACAGTTTTAGCCATTTATGACTAACACACAGCTAACACCATACTTGATGATAGAACACTGGAAACTTTTCCTGTAATATCAGAAAGAACAAGACCCGGGTGCCCACTTTTACCACTTCTATCTAACATAGTACAGGAACTTCTACCCAGGGAAGATAGTCAAGAAAAGGAAACAAAAGGCATTCAAAGCAAAAAGGAATGTGAAAGCTTTTTTCTGTTTGCAGATGACATGATTGTATATGTGAAAAATCCTAAATAATCTAATACAAAACTATTTGAACCAAAAGGAATAGAGCAGTTTCAGGATACAAAATCAACAAGCAAAAATCAGTTTTTTTCAATGCTACTATAATTGATCAACAGATTCAATATAATTCATATCAAAATCCCAAATTGATCCATTCAAAATCCCAAAGATATTTTTTTTGTGTAAATAGAAAAACATCCTAAAATTCACATGGAATCTTAAGAGACTCTGAATAGCCAGAACAATCAAATTAAAAGCAAATTTAGAGGTCTTATACTTTCTGGTTTTAATATTTACTTCAAAGCTACTAGAATTAAAACATTTCTATAGTTTTATATTCTGTATTCTACTTTCCTCTGTCCTGATCTTTAATATCTCTTTCTTATGCTAGCTGTAGATTTGGATTTTCCTTCTTTTTCTTGTTCCTTAACATAAGTAAGGCTTTTAATTTGAGATTTTAAAATGTATTTAGTTTCAGCTTTTGCATCTGTATACTTTTCTCTGTCACTGCTTTCACAGCATTCCATATGTTTTGGAATGTTGTATTTTGCACTCAACTGCCTCAAGTTTCCCATGTGGTATCCTCTCTGCCCATTGGTTGATTAACAGTGTCTTGTTTGATTTCTATAATTTAATAAATTTTCCAGTTCCATTGGATACTTATGTCTAGTTTTATCCCATTGCAAGTAGCAAAGAAACCTTGTATTATTTCATTTTTAAAAAATGTATTAAGACTTGCTTTTTGGCCTAATGTTTAATCTATCATAGCAAATATTCTATATATATACTTTAAAAAAAGTGAACATTTTGATATTGTTTGGAATGTTTTGTGTATGTCTGTTATATCTAATTTATTTATGCTGTTTTCAAACCTTTATTTCTTTATTGATCTGTCCTTTTCATTGCTGAGAGTGAGATATTAAAATTTTCTACTATTTTATAGGGCTATCTATTTTTTCTTGTTCTGTCAATGTTTCTTTCATATATTTAGGAGTTCTGATGTCGGGTGCATATATAATTGTTACATTTTCTTAGTGACTTGATTATTTTATCACTATATAATGTTCTTTATCCCCTCTAACAGTTTCTGGCTCAAAGTTTATTTTCTCTGTTATTAGTATAGCCACCCCCACTCTCTTTTGATGGCTATTTGCATAGAATTTTTTTTTTCATCCTTTTACTTGTAATTAGGAGTGTTCTCAGATCTAAAGTGAGTCAATTGTAGACAGCACATGGTTAGATTCTGTGTATATATTTATTCTGCAAATGTGCATCTTTTGATGGGGAATTTAATTCTTCTATATTTTCTGTAATTCCTTAAGGGAAAGAATTTACTCTTCCCATTCTGTTAATTGTTTTCAGTATTTCTTTAAGTTTGAATATTTTGTCCTTTGTTTCATTCCTTATTGATGTTCTTTGTGTTAACTTTTTTTAAATTTATCTTTGTGTAGTGATCCATTATGATTTGATTTCCATCTTATTTCCTTTCGTGTATAGTCTATAGATATTTCTTTTTGTTACCATGGGGATTACATAAAACATTCCAAAGTTACAGCATGCTTTTTAATTCTGATAACAATTTAACTTCAATTGCACATAAAACTCTAATTCTTAATAACTCAGTTTCCTCTTTTTGTTGTTAATGTCAAAAATTACATTTTTATATGTTTTGTACCCATTAGCATCTATTTATGCCTTTGTCCTCTATATCTTATGAAAAAATTAAAAGTGGTATTACAAATCAAAACTAAGATAATAAAATATTTTTGTCGTGATAATTACCTTTACCTGAGAACTTCATTTTTTTCTATTGCTTTAAGTTACTCTCTGGAATTCTTTCATTTAAACTTGAAGGACTCCCTTTAGCATTTCTTGGGCAGTTAATCTGGTGGTAATGAATTCCCTCAGCTTTGGTTTGCCTGGAAATGTCTTAATTTTCTCTCATTTTTGAAGAGCAGTGTTGACAGACGTAGTATTCTCAGATTTTTTTTCCTTTAACTTTGAATATATTTTACATTAGTTACCATTACCTTCTGGCCTACAAAATTTCTCCTAAAAATTCATAATAATCTTATATAGCTACCATGTACAAAGTAAGCCATTTTTCTCTTGCTGCTTTTAAGATTCTCTGCCTTCATTTTCGGCACTCTGACTGTAACGTATCTCAGTGTGGGTCTTTTGGGGTTTATTTTACTTGGGCTTCCATAGTGTACATGTTGGTTGGCTTGATGGTGTCCCATAAGTCCCCGTGGCATTTCTCAGTTCGTTCTGTTCCTTTCTGCTTCTTTGACTCTATAATGCCAAATGACCTATCTTTAAATTTATTGATTATCTCTTTTGTCTGTTTAATCTCCTATTGAATCTTTCTAGTTAATTTTATAATTATATTTTCTCAGTTCCAGAATTTCTGTTTGATTCATTCTTATAATTTCAATATCTTTGTTGATGCTCTTTCATTCGTATATTGTCTTTTTGCTTTCATGTAATTGTGTTTCCCTGCTCCTTAGCTCATTGTGTATATTTAGGACAGTTATTTTAAAGTCTTTGTCAAGGCCTATGTTTCTTTAGGGTCAGTTTCTAGACACTAATGTTGTACCTTTGAATGGGCCATATTCACTGTTTCTTTATATGCCTTTTAATCCTTTCTCAACAACTGGGCCTTTAAAGAGCCAAGAGAAAAACAGAACAAAGCAACAACAACAAATCAACCACTTCTCCCATCCTTTGCAGCCTGGCTCGATGCAAGGGAAAACATTAATCAGCCCAGTGTACATGTGCAGTGTTCTTTAAGCCTCTTCTAGAAATGACTCTCCACTGGGTCTGTGAGTTCACTGTTGTTTCAGTTTAATCATTTACAAAAATTGCTTTTAAATATCTTAATTTCCTGAAGAGTCTCAGCCTATTTCTTATTGAAGCTGTAAGCATTTTATTGTGTTCCTCTTCCTTGATCTCTTGCCTTTAGGTGCCTGCAGGTCTCCAGTTGCCTTGCGGCTCTCGTTACCATAGTAATCACCACTGCTGTCAGTGGCCTCCAACTGATGATCTAACAATGCCACCATTCCAATCAGCTCTCCAAGTCAGGTGACACAGAGACTAGTCCCCTGGCAGCCCCTAGACAAGCCCAAATGCTGCAAGTTCCACTCATTTCCTTCCAGATGAAGTAGGAATCAGGCAACTTTCTCTTGACTGTGCCACGCTGCTCCAAGCAGGGAATGGAGAAAGAACAGGCAAAAATACTACAAAATATTCGACCACTGTTATTGTGGCTGTTTCTTTTGGCATTCACTTGGTTGATGCAACTAATATCCAGAATCTACAAAAACTTAAACAAATTTACAAGAAATAACCCCATCAAAAAGTGGGCAAGGAAATGAAGAGACATTTTTCAAAAGAAGACATTTATCCAGCCAACAAACATGAGAAAATGCTCATCATCACTGGTCATTAGAGAAATGCAAATCAAAACTACATTGAGATACCATCTCACGCCAATTAGAATGGTGATTGTTAAAAAATCTAGAGACAAGAGATGCTGGAGAGGATGTGGAGGAACAGGAACATTTTTATACTGTTGGTGGGAGCATAAATTAGTGCAACCATTGTGGAAGACAGTGCGGCAATTCCTCAAGGACCTAGAAACGGAAATACCATTTGACCCAGCAATCCCATTACTGGGTATATAACCAAAGGATTATAAATTGTTCTATTATAAAGACACATGCACAAGTTTATTCATTGTGGCACTGTTTACAATATCAAAGACTTGGAACTAACCCAAATGCCCATCAATAATAGACTGGATAAAGAAAATGTGGCACATATACACCATGGAATACTATGCAGCCATAAAAAGGGATGAGTTCATGTCCTTTGCAGAGACATAGATGAAGGTGGAAACCAGCGTTCTCAGCAAACTAACACAAGAACAGAAAACCAAACACCACACGTTCTCACTCATAAGTTGGTGTTACACAATGAGAACACATGGACACAGGGAGGGGAACATCACACACCAGGGTCTGTTGGGGAGCTAGGGTAGGGATAGCAGGGAGTGGGGACATTGGGGAGGAATAACATTAGGAGAAATACCTAATGTAGGTGAGGGGGAAATGGATGCAGTAAACCACCATGGCATGTGTATACCTATGTAACAATCCTGCATGATCTGCACATGTACTCCAGAACTTAAAGTATAATTAAAAAAAAGAAGATAAAATCTTAACTTTTATAAACTGAAAAAAATGTAGTAATATTTCCTTACATAATACTGTAGAGCTATGTACTTAATATATTACTTTACTCATTATTACATTCTTTGGCTAAATAAAATACTGTAAAATATTAAGGAATCAACAAATATTACTCCCTTCCTCTTTCCTACTCTGCTGTCTTCCACCATGATTCACTCCCTTTTACATGCCATTCCCTTCCACTGTGTTAACCAACATGTTGCAGTCTCAGTTGTAGGCAAACTCAGTGAATTCTGAGATTTCTTCCCATTTATTATATATAACATGTGTTGACAAAGCATACATTTATAAAGTATTCATGTACTCCAGCTATTTTGGTTTTATCACTTTGATGACTAAATTATAATAGGTTGATGTAATGCTTTTAGTAATATGAACATAAAAATGTTCTGACCTTGAGATTATAATGAATAATGATTGGCACCGTTTACTATTGGACATAACCTCCTATAATGCAAAATGTACTCTGGTTATAATTATCATACATTGAAGAAAACAGAAAATGATTTTTTTAAGACTCTATAATGAATCGGTAAAATTTACCTCTGATGAATTATACTCATGTTGGAGTCATCATAGGGGCAAGATTAAGACAGGATCAGAATCCTTTCTGATTTTATCTGTGGAAGTTAGGATTTTATTTTACTTTGTTTTTAAGAGACAGAGTCTTACTCTGTCACCCAGGCTGGAGTATAGTGGCACAGTCATAGCTCATTGCATCCTTGACCTCCTGGGTTCAAGTGATCCTCCTACCTCGGCCTTTTAAGTAGTTGAGACCACAGGTATACACCACCATGTCTGGCTAATTTTTTTAAGATGTTGCCTAGCCTGGTCTCAAACTCCTGGTCTCAGGCAATCCTCCTGCCTCAGACTCCCAAAGTGCTCAGATTACAGGTGTGAGCAGCCATGCCTGGCCTGTTTTACTCTTCATTATACAGAGCCTATCTGATTTAAGTAACCTCCATAGCCTGTCTAAATATTTTTCTTAGGTTTTTGTTCTTCCTTCATGGGCTAACACGGTGTAGGAACTGGAGGTGATTAAAATAAGTTAAAATGGTTTAAATTGGGTTAAAATATATTAATTATTGGCTAATTAATCAGCTTTGACACTAAAGAACTTAAACTGTTTTAAATAAACACAATGATGCTAATTTATGGAAATTCTTTATTCTTATTTTGATTTTTTTACTGAGTTTAAAACATGTGTAGAGTAGTAGGTAAGACTAGGTAAATATACTACAAGGCTACAGTAATCAAAACAGCATTGTACTGGTACCAAAACAGAGATATAGACCAACGGAACAGAACAGAAGCCTTGGAGGCAACCCCACACATCTACAACCATCTGATCTTTAACAAACCTGACAAAAACAAGCAGTGGGGAAAGGATTCCATGTTTAATAAATGGTGTTGTGAAAACTGGCTAGCAATGTGCAGAAAGCAGAAACTGGACCCCTTCCTGACACCTTACACTAAAATTAACTCCAGATGGATTAAAGACTTAAACATAAGACCTAACACCATAAAAACCCTAGAAGAAAACCTAGGCAAAACCATTCTGGACATAGGTGTAGGCAAGGACTCCATGATCAAAACACCAAAAGCATTGACAACAAAAGCCAAACTAGACAAATGGGACCTAATCAAACTCCAGAGCTTCTGCACAGCAAAAGAAACAGTCATTAGAGTGAATCGGCAATCAACAGAATGGGAAAAAGTTTTGCAATCTACTCATCTCACAAATGACTAATATCCAGAATCTACAAAGAACTAAAACAAATTTACAAGAAAAAAACAAATAAGCCCATTAAAAGTTGTTGAAGGATATGAACAGACACTTTACAAAAGAAGAAATACATGAGGCCAACAAACATATGAAAAAATATTCATCATCACTGGTCATTAGAGAAATGCAAATCAAAACTACATTGAGATACCATTTCACGCCAGTTAGAATGGCGATCATTAAAAAATCAGGAGATAACAGATGCTGGAGAGGATGTGGAGAAATAGGAACACTTTTACACTGTTGGTGGGAGTGTAAATTAGTTCAACCATTGTGGAAGACAGTGTGGTGATTCCCCAAGGACCTAGAAATAGAAATTCCATTCGACCCAGCAATCCCATTACTGGGTATATATCCAAAGGATTATAAATCGTTCTGCTATAAGGACACATGCACACGAATGTTCGTTGCAGCACAGTTTACAACAGCAAAGACCTGGAACCAACCCAAATGCCCATCAGTGATAGACTGGACAGGGAAAATGTGGCACATATACACCATGGAATACTATGCAGCCATAAAAAACGATGAATTCATGTCCTTTGTAGGGACATGGATGAACCTGGAAACCATCATTCTCAGCAAACTGAGGCAAGAACAGAAAATCAAACACCACATGTTCTCACTCATAGGTGAGTGTTGAACAATGAGAACACATGGACACAGGGAGGGGAGCATCACACACTGGGGTCTGTCGGGGGGAAATAGGGGAGGGACAGTGGGGGGTGGGGAGTTGGGAGAGACAGCATGGGGAGAAATGCCTGATATAGGTGATGGGGAGGAAAGCAGCAAATCACACTGCCATATGTGTACCTATGCAACAATCTTGCATGTTCTTCACTTGTACACCAAAACCTAAAATGCAAAAAAAAAAAAAAAAAAGACTAGGTAAATAAAATCTTCCATTAAAACATTATGGTGCAACTGTGTATGGCATTTGATACAGTTTACAAGGCCTGAAAAACACATCTCACAATTTTTGTTACATTAATTAGTATGCATATGTATGGAGATCATTGTGACTGTCAATAAAATTGACTTGTGGAATAAGTATAAGTGAGGAATTATTTCTCATTCTCTACCAATGCTTTAGGCACTACCAATATTAAAATCATATTTAAATTTGGTAGGTATTTGAGTTAGAATTTCGTTATTTAGGTTTACAAATGGCTTAATTATATATACATGTCTCTAGATAATATTCATTACTTGATAATAAATTAAAATGAATAATTTCCAAATTAATAATAGAGAAATTAAGTAGGAGTAATATATAAGCTTGACTCCTCAAGTTCCCTCAATACAAAAGAAGTAATGAGATAATGCAAATATTCCTTTGCAAACCAGACAAAATGCTTTGGGAATTAAAGACTTTTATTACAAAGGTGAAACTTCTTTGTAGCATCTGCATGTTAATGTGTCTTATTGTCTTTATATTGCTGTTCTTTTTGTTAGTTGCAGCCTGGCAAATACAAAATGTCGAATATTTAGGACTCCTTTAGGAACAATATGAGGTCCTTAACAGTGAGGACAATAAAGTTAAGCAGGACATCTGGGAACATGAGGAATGTGACAAAGTGATCAGAAGCCTCTGTCAAAATGCGAACAATGAAGAAAGACTGCTAATGACTCCCTAAACAGACTTATTGGATGACATAAATTTAAAGCACCAAACAGAATGAAAATTTTTTCTTTCCCTGGCTCTACCACAGCATTCATCTTACGGCATTTTGGTTTCTCATTTCTGTATTCCTCACAAGATTTTGTGCTATTTGAGGACAAGTCTGCATGTTGTTTTTCAATTTTTTTTTCTTTTCCTTATGGCCTGTTATGCAATGTCCGACACATAATGCATATTCAATCAGTATTTATGAATAAATAAGTTAATGTTCTGCTAGACACATCTTCTACTGAAACAATAAGCATTGGCCAATTGGAAACAAGTGATTTATAAACACATAATCAGGGAGAATTGGCAGAATTTAAAGTATTCTTTTGAGTATTCTAGGCTTCTGATTTGGAAAGATGTTACAACATTGTGTGAAAAAAATTACTTACGTGCACCCTGAGATATAGGGACCACCCAGTGTAACTGATGAACCTGCATCTTGGATATTAGACCAAAAGTCAGAATATCAGAATTGAACAGGTCCCAGAAAGAACTGGGAAGAAATGTACGTTTTAATATACCCATATTACACCTGAATTGTACATGTAAAGACTGACTGAGCTATATCCAGATTTTCCTATTTGTTGTTTCCTGTAGTGTTTGATTTGAGCAATCATGATGACGATGAGTGTGTGGTGATTCACCAAATACAATTTAATTTCAAAACATACAAATTGCTGTGGTAACTTAACATATAATGTAGCAATAATTTCCTCTCACCTTGTTGAGCAAATAGTTTGTATTAATTTTCCATGTCTATACATGTAGCAGTTTAGTCATCTAAAGCTTAAAAATAGGAAGTAAGGCTGCGTGTGGTTGCTTACACCTGTAATCCCAGCACTTTGGGAGGCCGAGGCAGGTGGATCAATTGAGGTTAGGAGTTCCACACCAGCCTGGCCAACATGGTGAATCCCTGTCTTTACTACAAATTCACAAACATTTAGCAAGGTGTGGTGATAGGATCCTGTAAGCCCGGCTACTTGAGACACTGAGGGGGATGAATTGTTTGAACCCAGGAGGCAGAGGTTGCAGTGAGCCAAGACTGCACCACTGCATTCCAGCCTGCACAAGGAAACAACATTCCATCTAAAAACAAAAGTGGGAGGGGATGTAAACTAGGAGAATAATTTAGTATAGAAAAATCAAAACACAGAAAGAATTAAATTCTGGTTTGGGGGATTGGAGAATTTTTCAGATCATTTGAGTTTCCCTCTAACCTTTTAAAATTGAGTATAATTCTTTGGGAATATGTCAATGCCCACAGTATTGCCTTTATTTAGTCTTGAGGCTCCCAAACTGGATTTTATTAAAAAAAAAAAAATGGAGCTAGAATTAATACTTATCTAATCTATTAATCTAGAATAGTAAATAAATATGTCTATTTACTGATTTGACATATGGTGTATTACTGCAGAATAGAATCAAATTCTCCTGATGTCCATTATTTCTCTATAAGGGAGAGTGAGTTAGCTCAAGTTCCTCAGAAAGAGACCCTGAAATAAAGATTTGTATACAAGTGGTTGATTAAGAAACTGTTCTCAAAGAAGTGAGTAAGGGAAGAATGATATGAGACAGGAAAGTAGGGGGCTACTTAGTCTCCAGGGACCTCCTGTGATGTTTGGAGCATAAGTTGAACCTCAAAATTGTCTCATCCCAAGCAAAGCAGGCAAGGCTTCCATGCTTCTGCACCTGTTAATCACTAGCTCAGACTCACTCCTCTAGGGACTTTTATCCCCAGACTCAATCCTAGGGACAAAAAACTCAGGCAATTTTGTTTTCCATGCATGTAGTTAAGGACGAGTCCGGGGGCGTTGGGCAGTCTTTCATAAAGAACAAATTACAGGTACAGGCTGCTGGAAGCAAATTCACATCGAAGTTTTGAGAATGTACAAAATATTTAAAAAGAACCCAACAGTATCTGGACAGACTACCAACATTGTCAGCCACACAGACATGTGTGGGAGGCTAAATCATGATGGTAAGACTGTTTGTAAAACAAAAAACACTACAATGAAATTTCTCATTAAACACTAGATCATTTCATATATTGGGGTTGAGAACTCAAGACACCAGTATGCATAGGAAGAATGGTTTTTCCCATAAGGGAAGCATATTTAAAGAGCTAGTTGACAGTGTTACCCTACTTCTGAAAAGATCTGGATAAATCCTGAAAATACTTGCCTTTGTGGTTATATATAATTGTTATTTCACTTTCTTTCTGTTTCTCTTTTTTCTTTCTTTTCTCTTCCTCTTTTTCTTTCTTTCTTTTTACAAAAGTCAATCTTCTCCAGATTAACTTGTTCTACCTTTGGGACTGTCAATAATCTAAATCAGAATGTAGCCAAGTTTATCAGGTGAGAAATTTATCGTATAGTTTCAGTATATCACTGAATTTCTTTTAGTTTTACAACTTAACATTCAAAGGGAAAAACTGATTCCAAGTTTTTGGCTGGGGCCTGCTATTAGTGTTCAAGTACTAACAACAGCTACATATAACTAATGCTACCAGCAAACACTAATACATACCCTGTTATTAATTTTTGTATAATTTTGCATAAATGTAATAAAACTAGTTATTTTACATTGACTAGAGCAAAGTAAATAAGCAAAAATTATACAAAACAAAATAAGCAACAAATAAACAGTACGAGAATTTTAATGCATGTCACCGTAATAGAACTTATGTTAAATTTAAAAATGTACACTACAAATATTTTCTCCCATTCTGTGGATTGTCTGTTTGCTCTGTTGATTATTTCTTCTGCTGTGCAGAACATTTTAGTTTAATCCGATTCATCTATTTTTTTTTAACATTTCCTTTTGAGGACTTATTCATAAATTCTTTGCCTAAATCAATGTCCAGAAGAGTTTTTCATAGGATTGTAATAGTTGCAGGCCTTACATTTAAACCTTCAATCCATCTTGAGTTTTTTGTCCATAGTGAGAGATAAGGGTCCACTTCCACTCTTCTACATATGAAGACCCAATTATCCCAGCACTATTCACTGAATAGGGTGTCCTACAAAAGGCTAATATCCGGAACATGCAAGGATCTCGAACAACTCAACAAGAAAAAAACAAATAACTCCACTAAAAAGTAAGGGAAGGATCTAAAAAGACATTTTGCAAAGAAGACATGCAAGTGACAAACAAACATGAAAAAATGTTTAACGTTACTAATCATCAGAGAAATGCAAATGAAAATCACCATGCAATACCATCTTACAGCACCCAAAATGGCTCTTCTTAAAAAGTTAAAAAACAACAGATATGGGCAAGGATGTGAGAAAAGGGAGCAATTATTTACTGATGGTAGGAACATAAATATGTACAGCCTCTGTGGAAAACAGAATGGAGATTTCTCAAAGAACTAAAAATAGAACTCTCCTTTGACCCAGCAATCCCACCACTGGGTATCTACCCAAAGGAAACAGAAATCATTACATAAAAAAGACGCCTGCACTTGTGTGTGTATCACAGCACTGGTCACAATAGCAAAGTCATGGAGTCAATCTAGGTGTCCCTCAATGCGGGTAACACCCCCCATGGGCACCGAGGGAAGAGAACTGTCCAGACCCCAGGCACAACTAGTGCCTGAAGAATATCTTAGTTTATAGTGTTATTGCTCAGCTGTTTCCATTGTATAATCCTTCGTATACAATCGTATATTAGCTTATAGAGTTAGTGCTTGAAGTGTAACTTACTGCTTACATATATCTAGCATACTTAGTTCTATATAATCACATAGGTATTGTAGTCAGAGCTGTACTGACACATTTAGTGCTGATTCATATAATCCTTCTACATAAACATATAGTAGTTTGTAGTAGGAGGAATGCCTAGAGCAGTCACAGAACAGAAGCGGTACATGGGAAAACAGCCAGACCAGGACGAGAACCAGAGATCCAGGCGGTGGCGTCCGCGCCTGAAAGGGCAAACGCTGTATGGCAGGCTTGGAGCAAGAGCCTCTCCTCCTGATAAAGGAGTTGTAGTGCCTTGCATCCAGTTCCTGTGGAAAGTAGGCCTCAGGCCTGAGATCCTGGAAATAACCAAGGGAGAAGAACCCCTCTCGTATGACCATTCATGGCGGCTGTACACCCTGTCAGTCTTTTCTCACTTCCGTACTAGCTCAAAGAATCCTCCCATAAACATCTTAAGTGAAGAGCACAAGTCTGTCAGCTCCCACTGCATTAAGCTCACAGTATCCTTCTATTAGAATTCCTTTGAAGTCTCCAGGCCCCAGATAAGAAGTGTTGCACAAGACACCTGCTGCACACAGTCCATCTCCTTGCCTCAGTGACCTAATGGGGGTGGACCCCTTTTCTGTACACGACCCTCTACTACTGCACACAGCACTGCCCCGTGCTGTGCATGGCCCACCTCTCTGCCCAGGTGACATAATGGGGTGGTCCCCTCACTTGTAACTCACGTGATTATGCATGCCCTATTACTAAGCCTATAGATGACCTCACTCACAACCCTGCCTCCTGCTTGTACTTAACAAATACAGATGCTCTGGGGATTTGGGGACCACCGCTGATCTCCGCTCACAGGTGATGTGACCCCCTGAGTCCAGATGCTCTTTGCCAGTTTGTCAGTGTCCTGTCTCTTTACCTCTCAGATCCTGCACCTCAACACAGCATAAGGGACATCCCACAACCCTGCGAGGCCACCACAGCCCTACACCTCAACAATAATTGGAAAAGAAAGTGTGGTGCTTATATGCTGCGGAATATCATACAGCCATGAAAAAGAATGAAATCATGTCTTTTGCATCAACATGAATGAAGCTGGAGGGCATTATGCTTAGTAAAATGACGCAGAAACAGAAAATTAAAAACCACATGTTCGCACTTGTAAGTGGGAGCTAAACAAGGGGTACACACGGACATACAGGGTAGAATAATGGCCACTGAAGACTCCAAATGGTGGCAGGATTACAGGTGTGAGGGATGAAATACCACCTGTTGGGTGCCAAGTGCACTATCTGGGTGAAGAGTACACTAAATGTTCATATTTCACCACCACGTGACATATCCATGTAACACAACTGCATTTTTATGCCTAAACCCATAAAATGAAGCAATTTTTTACAGTGTGCATATACAAACTTTTAGTTTCAATTTTCTACTGTTTAAAAACGTTAGAGTTTCTGGTTTTTAACTATGCTGGTATTAAAACTCTCACTCTAAACACTGGAGCCCTGGATGAAACGGATGACAGCGCTGTTTGCAGGCATGGGACAGCAAGCGGTACAGGGTCCTCATGCGTGGAACTGGGTAAAGAAATGAGGCAGCCCAGACTGCCTGCTGCTCTTAGGGGGCACGTTGCTCTGGCCTCTGTGCAGGGAGAGGATCCAACCCAGAGAGGCCAGGTGCCTAGTCCTGAAAGAGAGGCGGAGGTGCAGTTGGGGAAGAGGAGGTGGATGTACTGTGAGTGCAGGGTAACAAAGGAAGGGAACCCTGCAAGGAAAGAAGCCCACAAATCTGCATGAAGGATCCCTACAATTTGCCCTGTTACACAAAGTCCCACATGAGTAGAGTGAACATCATGTGGGAAGGTGAACAAAGACCTATGAACTATAATAACAGCTTGAGCTCACACAGCCTGGAAGACATTTGTGTTTTTTATTTTATCTTTCTTAATATTCATATTTTTTTATTTATTTTGTTTTGTTTTATTCTTGAGACAGGGTCTTGCTCCGTTGCTCAGGCTGCAGTGCAGTGGATGCTCATTACAGCCTCGAACCCCTGGACTCAAGCCATCCTCTCACCCTGGCCTCCCAAAGTGCTGGGATTACAGGCATGAACCACCAAGCCCAGCCAGTATTCCCATTTTCCAGTTTATCATTGTCCTGCTCTGTAGCCGGATCTCATTCTGCCTTTCTGCTGACATTTTTAGTAGAAAAATATCTTTTATCTTTGCTGCTATTTAATCTACTTCTCACCTTATTTGTCAACAAATTATAAAGTAAAATAGAGGTTTGCCTTACTGGGGCCACATTAACTTATAACAGTAAGTGATATATTGTTATTATGAATGCTTATTTTAATAAAAGTTAATGAATTTGATTATTTTTAGAAAAGTCTCTATCAAAAATACTTTCCATTATAGTTCACAACAGATATGAATTTCAGCATGGTGTATAAATTTTTGTTTTAGTACTAGAAAGTGCTGGCATAATTTTTATACACACAGTGTCATTCCTCTTTTCATTACCTGTGAAACAATATAATTATGGAAAATATTGTGTTTGCCTATGCATAACATTTCCCAAGTGAGAGATAAATGTCTAGAATTCTGCCATGGTACAGTTCCGTATCATCTGGAATATTATCATATTTATTGGGTATAATGTGAGCAGGGTTCGCTGTGTATAAACATCAAGGCTGTGCATTTTTCTCTAAATTTAATTAATTGCATGAAAGCTTAGTTCTCTATTACAAAATATAAATGAAAAGAAATTACAGTCTCCCATTCTAAAAAATCATCTTTAAAATCTTTTTGAACAAAAATGTCTAACACATTTTTTAAAAAGAGCAGAAAATGTAACTGCTTTTCTTGATGAATCATCATCCCATGAAACCAGCATCCAGTCTAAGAAACTGAGTAGCACTCAGTAAATTATGGTTGCAGTCACAGTACATTTTCTCCTCCCTTAGAGAGAGTACCTACCACAATAATTTATAAAACTCTAGTCTACTAGTTTTAGGCTTCATAGAAAAGAGAACATACACCATACAGTCTTTTATTTCTGTTTTCTTTCACTCAATATGGTGTTTCTTGAAATTCACACACATTGTATGTATAGCTGAAGTTCATTTTCATTGCTGTATAGAATTCAGTTGTATAATTTTACCACAATTTACTTAAACTACGTACAGTTGATAAACATTTGGATTATTTTAAGATTCAGATTTTACAAAAAATGCCAATAGCAATATTGTAAGCCACGTTGGCTGGCGAATTTATATGTGCATTTTTCTTGGGTATGTAACTAGGAGAGAGGTTATTGGAACACTTGCTATGTATAAATTCTACCTTAGACTAAGTTGTACTGATTTTTCTTTTTTCTTTACCTTCCTTCTTTCCTTCTTTCCTTCTTCCTTTCTGCCTTTCTTCCTTTCTTTTCTTCCTTTCTTCTTTTCTTCTCTCTATCTCTTCTTTCTTTCTTTTTTTTTGATAGATTCTTGCTGTGTGGTCTCGGCTCACTGCAATCTCCTGGCTCAAATGATTCTCCTGCCTCAGCCTTCCACGTAGCTGGGGTTACAGGTGTGCACTACCACGCCAGGCTAATTTTTGTATTTTTTTTAGAGACGGGGTTTTGCCATGTTGGCCAGGCTGTCTCAAACTCCTGGACTCAAGTGATCCACTGTCCTCCGCCTCCCAAAGTGCTGGGATTACAGACATGAGCCACCATGCCCGGCCTGGTTGTACTGATTTACATTTCTACTGGTAGCATGTGAGTATTTCAAATTAGTGAACAGCCTTTCCTACTCTTGTTATTTAATTTATAAGGAATATAGCATTATGCCCAATTGTAGGTTTAATTGACATTCTCCTGATTACTAAAGGGTTTGAGAAATTTTAAAGTTCTTATTATTAATTCATTAATATGTTCCTTTATTTTTAGTGCTGTTTATGTCTACTTTAAGAAAAAGCAATTCTAATCTAAGATCATTAAGTTCTTTCAGTGTATTATCTTCTGAAAACTATAATTTTTCATCTCAAAATTAAATCTTCAATCTACTGGTATTTCATTCTTTGTATACTATGAGGTGGGGGTGATTTCATTACTTTTCAGAAAGGCACACTATTGATACCACACTTTTATGAGGGCCAGCCCTTCCCACACTACTCTGTACAGCTTCCTCTGTTGGAAGGCTAAGTGTTCACCTCTGCATGTTTCTGCTTTTGGACTCTCTGTCTCATTGTTCTGTATTTTAAAATGTTCACACCAATCCTGTACTGTATAGCATTCCACAGTTCTATAATAAAGTCTTCGTAAGTAGAAGTCTAGAAAGCAATCTTCTGAACCTGTCTTTACTTTTAATGTCACTGAGATGGACAGAATAAGGGACTCCACGAAGCATGTCCCACTCCTCACTTCCAGAACTTGTAACTATGTTATTTTACATAACAAAATGGGATTTTCTGGATGTAACTGAATTACGCTTCTGAGAAAGAATTATCTGGGTTGGCACAATGTAATCATGGCGATCCTTGTAAGAGAGAGGCAAGAGATTCAGGCCATAAAAGGACACATGACAGTGGAAGAGGACATTGGAGTGATGTGGGGCCATGGGCCAAGGAGTGTGGGAAGCCTCTAGAATTTGGAAAAGACAAAGAGTGTATTCTCCCTCCATACCTCTGGACAAAAGGCAACTCTGATGATACCATGATTTTAGGGTGTCTTACTGCCACAGGCTGATAAACTGACATCAATTTACTCTGTTACATGTGTTAATCTGTTATAGCAGCAATAGGAAATTAATACCCATCTTTGCTTATAACATTTTTATATATTTATAAATTTGAAATCATATTGTCAAGTTCAAAAAAACTTTTATGGTGAACTGTTAGAATTTTGATGAGGATTGCATTAACTCTGTGGACCCACTGGGAAAAAAATAGCTATTGAAATATTTAACTTATAAACATGGTATCATAAATAATTTATTTTGTATTTTTTTAAAGTTCTCCCAAATTGAGTATTTTTATTACTGGTAACCAATTCTGCAAGTTTTAATTTGTCTGACATTGTGATGATTTAACCTTCATTATTACAGACTATTTCCCTGCTTGAAATTCTAGTTTGTCCTATTTTTCCTTTAGTACTTCAAAATATATTTTTATTCTCTTCTGGCTTACATTATTATTTATGAAAATCCAGCAATTAGTCTAATTTTTCCTTATGAACATGACTTTCATTTCCTCTTGCCTTTCTTGAGAATTCTTCTAATTTCCTTTTTTTTAGCAATTTAACTATGAGGTCCCTAGGTGTGGTTCTCTTTAAATACATTCTGCTGTGATTCAGATGTCTTCTTAAATTTGTGCTTGATAGTTCTCATTAGTTTTGGAAGGTTCTCCTCCTCTATCTCCTCAATCTATTTTTTGACTTCTTATTTCTCCCTACTTTTCTAGAACTCCAATGCAAACACACACACACACACACACACACACACACACACACACAATACGTGTATATTTATTTACAATGTATACATGTGTTTGTATGTATCATGCTTATTATTTTATTCCTCTATTATCTATGTCTCTTTTATGCCTTTCTGCATTTTCTGACTTTTTGTTTTGTCTTGAAACACTTGTTTTAATAGTTGTTCAGACATTTATGTCTTTCTAGTTCTCTTCTTTGAAAGAACATCTATAAGTAAGTTAAATAGAATTTAGGATATAGATATTTCATATCAAATTTCATTCTCAAATTTTCCAAGATCTGTAGCTCAGCTTATTCTTCATCTAGAATCAACCAGCATTTTAAATTTTATTAAAAATAATTTACTACCTCTTCAACATAATTTTCTAGAATAATACAATAATGTGAGCATTATAATTTTAAGGTAAATATTTTAAAAATTGTTATAAAGAGTAGAAATACAAGCTTAATGTATATTTAAGCATGACCGAGAGTAGCTCTGAAGTCTGTGAGAATGGGAGGAACATCTATTACTGCCAACTCAGTAAATAGCTCTTGAATAGGCATTTTTTTCTAATCCTGAAGACATCATGGAATATTTTAATAATGATCCTTTGGGAAAATTACTGGCTAATTATGGGAGCAGTAGAATGCATATGCAGTTATAGAGCTCAGTATATACACCTTACTTTGAAATGTAGCTTTGGAAAACATTGTGAGATTACAGTAGATTGAACACAAAATGATCAGGATTTATTTAAAAAAAAAAAAAAAAAAAAAGAAAATCCAAAACAACAAATATATTATGGTTTCAAGAATACCAGGGTTTTAAAAAATTTCTATTGCTTTCTATAACACTTAACAAAACAAAATTCTTTATTAACAGACAACAAAATAAACCAAGTTAATTGGCAAATGGATTCAAATTGATAACTTGATTTTTAAATTTTTATTCTAATTTAATTTAATTTAAGAAAATAAGGTGATTCTGAATAAGTTTTATACGAAAGAAATGTGACAATAGTTTCTAATTTGCATAAATTATTTTAATATAATTGTCTGTGGCACAAAACGTACCTTTTTGCCAACATAAAACGATATTTGCTGGGGAGCATTTCACTTGTAATATACACCTTCATATAGTTTTATAAGGGAAAACTTGGGATGTTTAAATGTATTTAAATAAGATTAGTGGAGCTTGATCAGCTGCTGTTAATTAGTAGACATGTCTCTGGAAAGTAAACTATGCAAAACAAAGTGTAGACAGTGAATATAATCCAATTATTTGTAGAAAGTATATGCTGGAATTTATTAGTAATTTCCAATAGAATTATCTTTTATGAAGCATACCCTCATACATTGCCATAATTACTATACTATTCATATTATATGCAATCATTGGGTGGTAGTGAATGGGGTAGGATATAATAAAGAAATCATCTTTTACATGTTTAAAGATTTCGTTCTACTATAAAGACACGTGCACACGTATGTTCGTTGCAGCCCTGTGTACAATAGCAAAGTCCTGGAACCAACCCAAATGCCCATCAATGATAGACTGGACAAAGAAAATGTGGTACATATACACCATGGAATACTATGCAGCCATAAAAAGCGATGAATTCGTGTCCTTTGTAGGGACTTGGATGAATCTGGAGACCATCATTCTCAGCAAACTGACACAAGAACAGAAAATCAAACATTGCACATTATCACTCATAGGTGGGTGTTGAACAATGAGAACCTGTGGACTCAGGGAGAGGAGCATCACACACTGGGGACAGTTGGGGAGGGGGTAGGGGAGAGACAGCAGGGGGTGGGGAGGGAGGGAAGGGTGGGGAGGGATAACATGGGGAGAAATGCCAGATATAGTATGTACCTAAAGTAAAATAAATAAATTAAAAAAGAAAAGATTTTTCATCTCCGGAGAATGTATGATGCATATATGGTCCAGGCTGTATGACAGCTTACATTCAGATGTGTAGTTGATATTACCAACAAGGGAAATGGTATTTTTCTAAAATGGTGAGAAGTAGATGCATGAGGCAACCTGACAGTAAGACTTGGTGATATGCTTTCGTATGACACCATCAACTCATATTTTTCTTCTGATCTTCAAAAAAGCAGACCCATTCATGCAGCCCCATGTGGCCCAGCTGTTTGACCTGGACTTGCAGGGACAGGGCTCTTCCAGGACAGCAAGGACACAGCCTCATGCAGGAGAGCCAGGCCACAGCTGAAGGGCAGTGTCTTCTGCTGGATTTTCCTGAGGGAATGTGACTAAAACCAAGTTTAGAAAGTACTTTATTTTGTTTTCTTCTGCTAATTATTGAGTTGCTTGGACATGGTTGTCATATTTGGATCACCTGTGTCTTTTGAGTTTCTTAGTAGGCAATTAGCATCTTGTTCAATAAACAGTCGATGATATTCTCACAGCCCTTTATTGTTTTGATCGCTGAAGAAAATGCTCTAGGGATAATATATTGTGAAGTTTTACCCAATTTGAATAACAGATATAGTGTAAAATTTAAAATGTTTAATATTCCAAGCCTCTCTTTATGATGAAATCTAAAACTCTGTAGCCTAAAATACATATTTAGAAATATAACCTTGATAGAAACCAGGATAAAAGCATATATATATAAACTACATGGAAAATGAATCAGATATGCCCCTCTGATACATTAAATGTTTTAATTCATCAATATCTATAAATAAATGTAATCTATGTTTAAACCCTTAGATAATGTATCAAGTATTAGCTCTTGGCTATATTCAGGATTTCCTTAAATGTGATATGATTGAGAGACACAGGAAGATATGTATGTTACTTTATGACAGGCAAACAGTAAAATAAAACTCAGAGCAAACCCCAAAAAGATGCAGCAATGTAGAAGTGTTTCTAAGGTCCTCAAAGCCTATTTAAAATGCCAAGAGGCAGTGGTCATGGTCTGCTGTCTGTACAGCTTTTCAGATAAATATGTTTGCTTTTTTTAAAGAGTATTTTTATGCTCTGACTCATACGACTGTCTCGGAGAAACTGGCTAGGCCCCATTCTTCGGCCAGAGGAGCCAGCACCTTCTAAGTGTTCATTGGCCTGACCTTATCAGCCACCCTTTCATCCTGCCGTCCCAGAGCCAGCAGGCCAAGCCAAGTCCTGATTAAGCATGGTTCTCATCTTGCCTGCAATCAACCATGGCATGAAAATTATCAGAAAACGAAGGGGAAGCTGTCAGGAAATGGCTTTCAGCAACAGATTTGTATAGCTAGAGCCAAGTCTTTTCTTATTCAAGTAAAAGAAAAAGCCACCAGCTACCCTTGGATCATTCATCCAATATCTACATCGGAAAATGGATGAAGATTTATGAATTCTCTACTTTCTTTTTCCAAAGCTCCACTTTGGAAACTATTGTAAAGGTATTATATGTAAGATTCACTAGAATTTGAGTAGAATAAAAAAGTGGATCATCTATGAAATCCTCAAGTATTGTCCTGTTTTTAGATGCTGTAACATTAGTTCTCCAGCTCATTTATCTTAAACAATCACCTTTTATGGAGCACCTCCAATATAAATGTTCTTATAAAAAGAAAAAGGCCACAAGAATACAAAAAACAATAAATGAGGTTTATTGAAGAAGGATATGAAGGTCTTATTATCTTTAAACATCTAGTGAGTATCCCTTCTGAGCTATATACAAAAAACACAGTATCTCCTCCCTAAAAGTGTACATAGTAAGTCATTCAAATTTTTTAATCAACTTCCTGTGAAGTTTATTTAGCCTAATTATATAAAATTCTCTAAGTGTGCTAAACAAAATCATGGTTCATGTTATTGGCTTTGCTGTGGTCTGAATGTTCACCCCTAAATTTATATGTTAAAAGTTAATGGCCAATGTGATATTATGGGGCTTTTAGAAGGTGATTAAATCATGAGAACAGAGCCCTCATGGATAGGATGAGCCCTTAGAAGGGCTGCGTGGAGTGGGTTTGCTCTCTGCTGTTCAAGGACACAGTGGCCATGCCCTTTTGCTCTTTCCATTCCTTCCACCACATGAGGACCCTCAGACAGCGCCATTCACAAGGAAGGGGCCTCCTTCACCAGACACCAAACCTGCCAGCGCCTCGATTTGTACTTCCAGCCTTCGGACAGTGAGAAATAAATTTATATTGTTTACAAATTGCCCAGTCTCAGGTAATTTATTATAGCAGCAGGAATGGACTAAGATATCTTCATTGCAAGATAAGTGGTTGAATGCACACTTCAGAAGTCCCCAGTGAGTGTAAGTGAATACACACATGCTCTACCTTAAATGCCAGTCCGCTTGATGGCTCCCTCTGTCAGCTGAAGTTAATTATTTTATTAAGGAGTGGTAATTAGGCAGAGAGGTTAATGAGACTCCCCTCCTCCAAATTGAACTATATTTCCTAATAGGTTTTTAAAGGCACTTAGAAATGAGTTCACATTTTGGGAGAAAATGTCTCTGGCATGTACAGCAAGTGAGGAAAATGAAACAGTCCCCAACAAAACAGATAACCAGGTCAGAGGGAAACTAAGAAACCTCATTTTGTATGTTGATATTTGTTTCTTACCTCTTTGACGTCTGGAAATTTTTGGAGTATTACTTCAATTGCATTTTTGTCTTCACTATAATTTTGTTTGAGATATGTTCTGAGTCTGTAAAAATCGAGATGTATTATGAAAGAGAAACTATCTTTGCAAACATCCAATGTAAGAATGGATGGGTGTATTTAAATTAAGATTCAAGAAAATTAACAGCCATGCAGCAAAAATAAATGTTATGCTTTGCGCTATTAAATATTTCATAATTATGTTATAAATGACACAGAAAAGTGTACAAAACAAACATCCTGCTGGATGCATTATTGCAAAGTGAATATACGTGTGAAACTAGGCAGAACATTATCAGTTGCCCAGAATCCCAACTCAGGCCCCTGTTAATTATTAACCCCTCCCATCTCAAAGACGAACATTTCCCTGACTTCTAGCAGTAGAGATTAACATTGTTTGTTTTGAAAATTATATGAGTAGAATCAATCATGCAACGTGTATTATCTTCATATCTGCCTTCCTTCAGTCAGTATCATGTCTGTGACTACCTCCCATTTAGATGCATAAAAGGGTAGTGTTTTTTTTTTCATAGGGGCAGAGTAGCCCCAAAGATGAAGCATCACAGGTATGTAGGAATTCTGCTGTTAGTCAGTAGTTGAATTGTTCCCTACATTGGCTTTTACAAATAATGCAGCAATTATTATATTTGAACATATTTTTGGTATACATGTATTTTTGTTGAGCGTATTCACCTAATGGTAAATACTGTTTTTTTCCTAAGTTATCATTCCACAAGCATAATGTTTTTACTCTTTCTACTTTTAGCCCTTCTTATGGGTTAGCCATGGTAAATCATTATGGCTTTAATTTGCATTTCTCTTATGTGCAATGACATTACCCACTTTTTAGTACACTAAAGGGCCATTTTGATGTGCTATTTTTGGAGTACCTATTTAAGCCTTTTGCCATTTTTAATTGAATTTCCTGTTTTCCTCATTAATTTGTTGAAGTCCATTACATATTCTGTATATGAGTCCTTTTTGACTATTTATTTCATAAATATCTTCTTTAAGTCTAGTTTATCAAAAATATTCTGAGTCACCCCCAGAGGGAAAAAATTATCTACATATCATTCTAGATAAGATTAAATCTGACTAAATACTCCAAAAAGGGTAGTTATGTAATTTTGCTTTCTTTCTGACAAACTTGAACATAATTATGAATCTTCAGTGTGACATATACCATCATTAACTAGAATACATAAATTACCTTATGTGATTGTTGGAATTATAAAAAATGAACTATGAACTAATTATTACAAGTGTACAAGCAGGAGATACAGAATCTATGAAGCGGAGTTAGGGCAGATTAGAATTTCAGAAATGGAAGGAAAGACTCTGTTTCCAAGTAGATACCCTGATGTTTGGATCTAACTGACCACTATGAACATCTTGGCAAGGTGTGTTGGAAATATTTCAAACACCATGCCTAGAGATGCTCTGTGTAAGCCTAGAACTCTCTCTGTCTTGGCAATTACATCTCACCTGAGCAAAATAAATACTGTAAACTGACAGAAAGCCAGAACATGGAAGAAATGCACAATGACAGTATGACCACATTTATCAGTTCATGTTAGTACAGGCATTAAAAGAGAGAAGGACAAGTTTATAACATGGTGGAAAGTTTTCAGAAGCCCTAAAGACTTCACAACATGTATAACCCTCTTCCTTCTTATTGACAAAGTTCTTGTGCAACATTTCTCACAAAGGCATCCAAGTCAAAGCCATTCATGTTATTCTGGTTACCAGCATGAGCAAGCTTTATTCTTACATCAATTTCCCTGCACATATGCAAAGTAAATTCAGTTTATATTGGAAACAAAATTTGTAAACACAATAATAATAATAATAATAATAATGTATATCCATTTTATAAAGTAATTTAGAATATTTTGAGGAATTTAAACTTAAGATAAATACTATAGTATCAATAATGATGTATTTCAGGAAACAAAAGCTACACAAAATATAAACTCTAAAAAGAGAAACATTTGAACACTGAAAACACCTCTAATGTAAACTTTTCATTATTCTAATTCATCTCCGAAATATGACTACTTGTTAAAATTTCCATCTATGCTCAATAAAATATTTACTTTGCTTTAAGAGGTAATTTATTTTCAAAAGTTAACAATTATGTAGTTTCCTAAGTATTGGGAGCGGCAGTTGTAATAGTAAGAATACTGGGAGGACCAGTGGCAGCGGTAATAGCAGCACCCAGCATTGAACTGTTCTGACTTGTTTCTATCCTGTTTAATAAACACAGGTAAGTTACAGTAGAGCCTTAATTTAACAAACAGGTTATTGAATTACAGAACATACATTTTAGCCTCTGTGTGACCTATCTCTTACTGTTGTTTCTAATTCTACAATTAAAAGCATATTTAATTTTGGACTACCCAGTATTAAAAAACACTAAATCAATACAACAAATAGACCTACCTCCACCATACCTTCTCTTCCCTAAGCTAATGTCTAAATTGTCAGTGTCTGGGAATGATATTTCAGTTGACATATTAATTTAGGATAGGCAACCAGGATTGATATTGAGTCTTAAATATTATTAGAAATTATAGTTTTTTTGTCAAAACTGTCTTCTGTCATTTAAAACCTACTGTCAGCTACTTTTCAAGAGTAATAAAAGACAATAGTAATAAAAGACAGAAAATTTTAATATTACATATACAGAAAAATAATTTCAAATACAAATATAAGATGTGAGGATATATTATCAGTTAATTGACATATTATTTTGTTATTAGAATAATGGTGAATTGGATATAATAACAGAAGTATTATTAAGTGAATAAAAAAGAAAGGGTATATTTTATAAACTGTCTCATGTATAAATTAGAGAAAATTAGAAACTTTGTCTTTTAGGAATTGTGCAGATTGGAAACAAAAAATATAAAAAGGAGGAATTTTTTCAGGATTGGACTAAAGAAAATGTGTTTTGGAGCTTCTGAAAATAATAAACAAAAAGGACACTCTAGAGTTTGAAAACTGTTATGAATAGGTAGGAAAGAAAGTGTCAGGGCAGCTGTCCAGGAAAACACAAGATGATTAGGGCTCCCTGGTGTGGGGGAAGGTGAGGATGGTTTATATAGACGAAAACAGGATGTGGAACAGAATTACATTTTTCATACAATACTAACTTGTAGATAAAAGATTTGATTGGCTACTATAAATTACACCTAAGGGGCTTCTTAACATCATTGTGAAGAGGTAACAGTCACAAGGGTCTCTGTCTCCAATGTCACTTGGTCTAGGTTTGAGTGAAGAATAAGGTGCCTGGTTAATAGACAACATCTCAACACAAAGGTCAGGAAGCAAAAGTCATGCTCCAGAGAAGAAAAACAGCCGAGTCCCATGACTCCAGGGCTTAACTTTTCCTCTTGGCATAATAAACTTGAAAAGTCCTAAAATTTTCTTTTCTTTTCACAAACTTATTGAAAGGTCACAGTTACTCTAATCATGAATTAGTTAAATGAGGGGCTATTTGTGGCAAAGTGGGTGCAGTTTCATCCTAGGAAATGAGGCTTCTGTTCATCCTATCCTCCTAAGCACTGTTCAAGTAAATTGATCATGAAGCATCATAAACAACAGAAAGAGGAGGAGGAGGAGGTGTGCTTTTGTCTTCTCTTCTTGACCTGTTTCTGACTGCTTCTTCTCCATTAGAAATGTTACATTGGAAGAGTCTAAATAAATGCAATGAGCTCATTTACCCCTAAGCAACAGACGGTAGAGCAGGACTATATTCACTATTAGCTCACCTATTTTTACCAAATAATGTATTTATTAATTCACATAATTACTTGAGTTCTATCTATTTATGTAGACAAAATGAGCTCTCATTCATTGCATATTTTAAAACAACAAATTTAAATACATAACAGAATCATGAAAACTATATATTTATTCTTCTTTGTCCAAAAAATAAGATTTCATAAGTATAATATTTTATACATAATTTTTCCTACACAGACTGGCCAACAGTACAAAAACTATCAAGCTGACATCATCATCAAAAGAACTGTGCAGATCTCCTCTAAAATGTGTGAGCCTCACCTCTTGCTGGTGGCCAAGTGTCTTCATAGTTGGGTTTCACAGAGGTTACACCAGAAACACTGAAACAATTTTTGCAAAATCATGACAGTAAGAAAAATTGGGCACAGTTGATTCCATCTTGCTTCTGAACTCCAAGCTGTCCTTGATCATTTCTGGGTATAAGCCAACCCTAACTTTGAGAGGCATTTAGTTAATAGTTTAACTCAAAATGAAGGATAACAGTCCCTCCCGGAAACCAACCTCCTCCTTGCTTAGGGACCAAAAACTGTCTTTGTAAGACTCATGAGGGGCTACAACCTTAGGATCGTAGGAAGGACCTGAACTCTGCTAAAATGTAGGGAAGCTTTCCATAAGCTCTTACTGCTCAGGAGTCATATGGGAAGAGGCCACAAGATTTGTGACTTCTCCAATTGTGCCTATAAATAACATCACTATTGTAGAACCTAAGGATGGTTTTTAGAGATATTTTTCAAACTGACCCACCCAGATTTATGACTCATGACTCAACTGATAATGACCCCAACTGGAGGTGGATTCAGTGCATGAGGACCATTTTCTATTCCCCTATGATTTCACCCTCAACCTATCAGCAATGCCCATTCCCTAGACTCCTGCCCACCATCCACTCCAAATTATTCACAAGAACCGTAACTTCCGAGCCTCTGGGGAGACGAATTTGAGTGATAACTACAGTTCTCCAACATGGCTGGCCTCACACCCATTAAACTCTTTGTCTACTGAAATGCTGTGGTCTCAGTGAGTTGATTTTGTCTGTGTAGCAGGCAGGAAGAACTTGTAGTGTGATTACAAACAACATCATCACATTCTGTACAGTATTTTAGGATAGCCTCATGGAACTCGATGGACTGAAATAATTTGCTCTCATCCAAATCATCTTTTCCTTGAATCTGCAGGCTGGAGATTTTGGAATTTATCATTGTAACAGAATGGCTGCATTTACACGGTGGCAATGTTGCTGTCACTTTGCAAGTTTGACCTGGAAAAGGCAGTCTTGCACAGGATCACTGTTTCGCCCAGATGTATATTTTGAGTAGCTTCTACAACATGAATAGTGGTTTCTAACTTTGGAAAGTATGTGGAAGACTGTGAATTACCATGTAATAAAGTTATTTTTATTAATATAATCATGAGTCAAAAAAGGCAAATTTAAAGTTTGTATCTTTCAGAGGACACAATGGAGGAGCACTTTACAGACATTGGCCCTTGTGGAGAGATGCACCTGGCCATGCTCCCACATACCCCATGGCTCCTCTTGAATTTCAGGATTCCTTTAGGAGGACTCCAGCAGAAGAGTCTGAGACTCTCTGTTGAGTTGATTTCTGCATTCTTTCATCTGCCTTAAACTTCCGGTAACTGAAAGTGACTGAGGCAGATATCAATGAATTAGAGATTTATTTTACTAAGGTTGGGGACACACTTAAGAAACAGAAAAAGAGTCCAGCAGGATCTGTGATGTGTGTTGTTCCACAAAGAGGGTTTTGGGAACCTCAATATTTAAAGGAGAGAGAGTAAGCAGGAGGGGAAGAAACAAAAAAAAGAGGGAGCATGGGCACTGAGGCAAGTGGCCACATTCTTGATTGAGGCTCTCATTAGCACTCAGTAAATCCACAGTTTACATTAGATAAAATAAGCACATGAAATTACAACTATATGTTTGGTAACAAAAGAAAGGCAGTTGTATGTGACTCAGTTCCCAAGCTTAACTTTCCCTTTGGCATAGTGGGTTTGGGGTCCTGAGATCTGTTTCTCCTTCATGCTCCTTTATGAGGATCCTCTTATCACAGTTTGCCAAAACCAGCTTTTAACACACTACCATGTTTCTCTGGACATGGAAAAGACATAATAAAACGAATTCATAGTTAAATTCCAGAGATAACATTTGTATGAAAGCATAATACAGAGGGATAAAAAACAAAGTGTCACATATTCCCAGTATTTTTTTTATTTGTAAACAAATGTTCTGATATAATTTTGACAGCTTGTGCTTTCCAAGGATCATTCAAGTCATGTCATAAATGCAACTGATCTTGATTCCTTAGAGTATAAAAAAGACATATGATATATATTATATAAATTATATAAATTATATGAGTGTAAGAAAGATACATTTCTATAACGATTCCATGACAAAAAAAGATGAATGAATTTATACTGGATCATAATAGCCAAATAACTTTTTTTGGAGTATCAGTTGTGTTTTTTAGTACTCCATAAAATTATTAATGTAATTATCATTATTCAATATTAACTATAAGAACACTGAAGCACAGAGAAGTTAGGCTACTTCTGGGAACTCACCAGTCTTGAGTTTGGGTGTTGCAGAGTAAATATTTGGATACTGTCATCTTTGATTCTGGAGGCTTGATTTTAAGCAGGAAGAAATAACTACTCTAGTTCTCTAGAATAATAGACGAGGATGTAATGATAGAACTGTTACGGTGCAAATAATTAAACTTTGATCTTCATACTAATGAAGTAACCTCTTTAATTTCAACAGAAGGTGCCTATATAGGAGTGGAAGATTAGATTAACCAGCCTACCATTGGAGATTTAAATTCTGTCAAGGGTAATTAATTTTCTTACCTTGTTTGGAGAGATAAATATAAATATAACTGATCATTACGCACTTTTGGAAAAGATATGAAATCCACTGCTCTGAATACATGTTGAGATCCTGTAACTTCAATGTAAGACAAGGAGTTTTCCCTGATACCCTTGGTCAGCTTTGGAAATCAGCTGAGCGTCTTGGCAGCTAAATGCATATTTTATCTGCAAGAGAAGTAGCCACTCTGTAAACGCTAAATTTATTTGTTTTTATTTTTGCACATCCATTCTAGAGTCAATTTTGTTCCTTCTTAAGACAAGCGGTTTAAAGAGAAATACAGCTCTATTTAAAGATGGGGGAAGTTGTTCTAACAGGTTTATTTTCTATTAGTTTTCTCCTCTGCTGCCTCTTTTGTTATTAGAATAAAAGGTGAATTGGATATAATAATGAAAGTGTTGTTAGCTGAATAAGAAAGAAAGAGTGTATTTTATAGACTGTCATGTATAAATTAGAAAAAAAAATAGAAATTTCTATCTTTTAGGAATTGTGTAGATTGGAAATAAAAAATAAGATGTAAAAAATGAGATTTTGTTTTTTTCAGGATTGGACTAAGGAAAATGTGTTTTGGAGCTTCTGAACATAATAAACCAAAAGGACACTTTAGAGTTTGAAAATTGCCATGAATAAGTAGAAAAGAAAGTGTGAGGATGGCTGTCCAGGACAACACACACATCAAAGAACAGTGAAAGTTCTAGAGATAACTTTTTCATATGAAAGCATAATATAGAGAAATAAAAACCAAAATGTCACACATTTCCAATTTTTTTTAAATTGGAAACAAATGTGCTGATGTAATTTCAGCAGCCTGTAACCTTCTAAGGATCATTCAAATCACATCATAAATGCAACTTGCCTTGATTTCTCAGAGTGTAAAAAGGATATATGATATGTAAGTTATACATTGCTGCTCTCAACAAGGCCATTTATTTGAAAGGTGAAATAGCTGTCTCTAAGCACCCTGTGTGTGTATGTGTCTGTGTATGATTCATTGGAAGCATTACCTTTGAACAAAATGGTGTGGGTGATTAGGTATATATTCATTTGATCAATAAAGATCAATGGTCTACATCTTTTAGCACTCATCTCCTTTGGGTCTGACTGCAAATAAATCCTGGACTCTGTCCTTGTCAATTCTTCTCCTTAAATCCATTTATGTTGCAACTTCCTTTATCTACAAATTTGCAGTATGTGTGATAAAGATAATGTCTATACTGGCATTATCTTTACACTGCTGCTGTAAGCCCTAAGGGGCACCTCAAGCTCCAGGAAAGAAACGTGTGTGAAGCTCTGAAGCCAAGAAGAGTTCTACTAAAATTTTGTGTATTTCTCTTCCTGAGCCTGCTTAATGAAAAACCGCCTTAACTGTTAATATTGTTTTGTGTGTGCATTTGAAGGGTTTTTTTGTTTGATTGTTTTAGACAGTCTCGCTCTGTCACCCAGGCTGGAGTCAGTGGGGTCATCTCAGCTCACTGCAATCTCTGCCTTCCGGGTTCAAGCAATTCTCTTGCCTCAGCCTCCTAAGTAGCTGGGACTACAGGCATGTGCCACCACGTCAGGCCAATTTTTGTATTTTTAGCAGAGATGGGGTTTCACCATATTGGTCAGGCTGGTCTTGAACTCCTGACCTTGTGATCTGCCGGCCTCAGCTTCCCAAAGTTCTGGGATTACAGGAATGAGTCCCTTCCTTGCGTCTAGCCTGAAGGATATTAAATGATTGCTGTTGTTTAAAATAACATTAAAAATTTAAAATTTATGCTCTCATAATTATTAAGAGATTTAATGAAAGGAACTTGGTCTTTATTTTAAAACAGCTCATTAAACAAAATTACCAATAATCAAGAAAAAGTTAAATTCATATGTTATATAATCAGATTTTAAGGTATCAAATTTATATATTAAATGTAGAAGTTCACAGTCATTTTTATTCTCTCTTTATGTTTTTCCTTTTTTAAAAATAAAATCTCTCTCAAAACTAACCAAATAAATAATTCCCTAAATATTTTTTCTCATGACGAGCACCATGTTTGTCAGAGTCTACATTTGTCTCAGTTAAAAACACTAAGATATTTTTATAAATGAACCAAACAATGCTTTTCAACATCTCCTATTTACAAATTACTGAGACAGGCATTGTCAGGAATGTGTTGTTTAAAATATGATGTCCATCCTTCAGGTAGTCTTGTAATCTAGTGGGAGAAATAAAATATATGTACATGAGAAAAAATTAATGATCAGGCCTGGGTGGCTCACACCTGTAGTCGCAGCACTTTGGGAGGCCAAGGCAGTGGATCACCTGAGGTCAGGAGTTCAAGACCAGCCTGGTCAACATGGCAAAACCCCATCTCTACTAAAAGTACAAAACTTAGCCAGCCGTGGTGGTATGCACCTGTAATCCCAGCTACTGGGGAGGCTGAGGTGGGAGAATCGCTTTAACCTGGGAGGCAGAGGTTGCAGTGAGCCAGATTGGCAGATTCCAGCCTGGACGACAAACACAGGACTCCATCTCCACCCCGTAAACTATAAAGGATAAATTAACTGTGTGGAAAGTTAATACGTGTTCTCTCAAAACATCCTTTGTTTTCATCATGTACCTTCAATTTTACTGCCCACAGTTCTTTAATCACCTAATTTGTGTACATTTATAGTTGTCATTTCTACTCTCACTCTTCTCACATTTAAGCCATCCAACATTTCTGAGCAGAAAAAATTTCCATGAAGAATATTTTCATTGTAGACTTTTGCAGCTGAAAGTTGTCTTAGGAATCTAATTTAGGAACTGTGTCTTGCACATCTTTCTACCTACTACAGCACTTAAACTATACATTTTCACAGGGAAGAAACAATTATTTTCATTTGCTAAATTGGGTGGTTGGGGTAAAAGAACCTTGTCAACATTTTTCTGTGATTTCCTATTGTTTTCATTATTTGCTCAAAATTACTGAAACTGAAGTTTAGGCCAGTTATTATCTGTACACAATTTACTTAACTCAAATGACTCCACAAAAAACACTTGGCCATTTCAACCAATCCATTATCTTAATTGTTCTTGGAAGACTTTATTTTTAAAATCTGGTGTTCTCCACACTAGTCTATGCCTATCATAAACCCACTTGTCCTTTAACAGAAGAAAACGAGGGTTGCTACTTGTAAAGCATTGTTGAGCTAATGATTTCTGTGAAGCTTGGAGGGTACTACCTAGTATATATTAATTTAGTACAAACACTATGTACCATTTTATTGTTCATTTGATTTGTTCCAATTATTATTAGTCTTATTATGTGCAAAACTTTCTGAATATAGCAATAAATAAAATAGCTATGACATCTTACAGATGTTAAATTCTAATGGGAAGCACATTGAACAAATAACCACATGAAAAATTGATAATAATTTTTACTTTTCTTTTTTTAACTTGTATTTTAAGTTCAGGGGTACATGTGCAAGTTTGTTACATAGGTAAAATATGTCATGGGGATTTGTTGTGCAGATTATTTCATCACCCAAGTATTAATCCTAGAAGCCTGGTACCCATTAGTTATTTTTCCTGATCCTCTCCCTTCTCCATCCTTTACCCTCCTAAAGACCTCAGTGTCTGTCATTCTATTCTAGGTGTGTGTCCATGTGTTCTCCTCATTTAGCTCCCACTTATAAATGAGAACATGTGGTATTTGGTTTACTGTTCCTGCATTAGTTTGCTAAAGATAATGACCTCCAGCTTCATCCATGTTACTGCAAAGGACATGATCTCATTCTTTTTTATGGCTGTATAGTATTCCATGGTGTGTATGTACTATATTTTCTATATCCAGTCTATCATTGGTGGGGATTTAGGTTGATTCCATGTCTTTGCTAACTGTTTTTACTTACCCTTCATAGTTCTTTTGATAATTGATGTCTTTGAAAAAATAATTCATTGTTTTCATTTAGATTTCTCTAATTCTAGTAAATAGAGATTTTGAAATTAATGATTAATTGACTTTTGATTTTTGTAAACTAATAAGAATTGATTTTTTTCTTTTGTATTTTATACTTCTAAGGATAGAAAATTCTCCTTCCAATGCCTAGATAAATATTTATCTATTCTAACTTTTTTGTAATTTGAAGTGGAGGAATTAATTGTGATTGTTTGGTTTTATATTCAACCCTATACAAATTAAAATAATACGTCTGAGGTAAGCTTTTAAATACGTACACTTTGCATGATGTGTGGTTTGAGATAAGGTTTAGGTACACACACACATACACAAACACACACAAACACACACATATATATATATATTTTTTACTCACCTATAATCCTAACAGAAGACTTTTAAAGTAAATGTTTATTGTAGAATAGTTTTAGATTGACAGAAAAAATTCAGACAGTACAGAAAGTGTTCATATACCCTGTACTGTTTCTCTAATTTGTAACATGTACATTAAAATGTACATATGCTATAATTAATGAATCATTATTGATGCATTATTATTAACTAAAGTCTATTTTTATTCTGGTTTATAATTTAGCATCTCTTTTCTTCCCAGAATCCCACCCAGGAGAGCAGTTTACATTTCTCCCTATCTCTTAGGCTCCTCTTGGCTGTTACAATTTTTCAGGCTTTCCTTGTTTCTGATGGCCCTAATGGTTTGAGGAGACTGAGCAGGCATTTTATAGAATGTTCCTCACTTTTTTTATTTGCCTGATGTTTTTCTCATGGTTAGATTGCGTTTATGGGTTTGGGGAAGGAAAACTGTAAAGCAATATTTTCATCATATTTTTTTATATAATCTTCTCCCTTGACATGGAATGTTGAGAAAGAAGAAATTTTTATCTGTGGAGCATGGGCCCCTTTAAATTATCAGGCCCAGACAGGCACTGAAATGTGGCCGCAGCCACACGTCACTTCCTCTTGAACTAAGTATTAACCTTTTGAGGCCACTTGCTTTGAGAGCTCTAGACTGACTGGCAGCAAGCAGGCATAAGACTAACCTAATAGCGTCATATGCTGAACATTGTAATTCACACTGTATGGTGAGTGATACACAGCCAACCACTAATCAACACCATTTCTGTAAACCAATGGGAATTCCTGACAAACAGCTTTGTACAGCTCACTCCTTGCTCCCTTATGTCTGTAAAAACTGCTTGTAACAAAATGCCACAGGGAATGCTTTGTTCATTCTGACTTGCATTTATTAATTTGCTACTAAAGCTGTTTTTATAATATTCTTCAAATCAGAACTTTTATAAACTCTAAGTAGACTGTTCCCTCACTAGTCTGAATTTATGATGAACCTATACATGGGCTGTTCACAATATTAGTGACATATGCTCAAAGTGAACTTTCAAAGTAATAGCTGTTATGAAGTTGACCAGTCTCTAAATATGGAACGGGCCAGGTCGTAACACTACATCCCAGCCGTAAGAAACACCTTCCAGTTGACATACGCAAGATACTGTTATCTGAAATGCATTCAGTACCCACAACCAGCCCTTCTTCCTATTTTTTTCTTGCTGATCAATCTTAGGTGTAGCTTCCTTTCAGAGAAAAAAATTACTCTAAGTAACTTTGACATCTTTATTCCTATATGAGATTTTCATCTTTCAGAAAAAAATGAAATCTTAAAATAAGTTATTTTTAAATGAAGTTGTTGTTAATAATAATTTAAATGGACTAAGTTCACCAAACACCTGTCATTCAATTGGGGCCACAGCGACTTGCAGTCTCACTGTAGGAGAGGGGGTCAGATAACTAGAATAAGATGTATAAAAGATTAAGGTGGGCTGTGTGCTCAGAACAGCAAGGCCATTGCGTTGCTGGAATTTTGCTTGTGGGGATTAGTGGGAGGGAAGCCTGAAGAGAGGAAAGTGCGTTTGAAGAAGTTTTGGCACAGAAATTGCCTAAGATTGTTCAGCAAGAAAAAGACAGCAAGAAGAGCTGGTCATGGGTACTGAATACATTTCAAGTAACAGTATCTCGCATATGTAATCCAGAAAGAGTTCCTTCCAAGTAGGATGTAGTTGCATGACCTGGCCCATGAGTTCATCATCTTTTCTTTCAATTCCAAGCAATTTAGATTTTTATATTACAGGTGAAAGAAAACAATGTCTCAAGGCAGAAGAATGACAGGAATTAGAAAAACAATGCTAGTGAGGGACAGTAGCCACAGCACCTGTCAGGAAGCAGTGACACTGGGATGGACGGTGATGGGGAGGAGGAGACAGAGCCCATGCAAAATCAAGGGAGTGGAGTGGGCAGGCTTGGTAACTGCAGTAATGTGAGGATTACTGTTTCCAATTTGAGCAACTGCCACTTTTAACCCTGTGATGCACACACACACACACACACACAATAATATATATACACATACATGTACACACAAATACATATATAAAATATGTCATTATATATTATAGTATATATGTAACATTTTATGTATGTATTATAGAACTACAAATTATATATGTATCACGTATGTGTACTGGTTCCCGGTTCCTGAGTCCTCTATCCCTGGTTATAGCGTTGGGGTGCTTTAGGCCTCAGAAAACAGAATTCCTCTCTCTGACCTTCTCTTGCCCTCCTTTCACCTGCCCGAGGCAACTGTCATCTGACAATGGGCCCTAAGACCCTCATTTCACAGGAGATCCTGTCCCATACTCTGAAGGGAGCAATAATTCAGACAGGCCCAGAAGAAACTGAACAGACAAGCCTTGCCAGGTTTAGAACATATCTTTCAGGCCATATGTGGTGGCCCATGCCTGTAATCCCAGCACTTTGGGAGGCTGAGGCAGGCAGATCACCTGAGGTCAGGAGTTCAAGACCAGCCTGGCCAACACGGTGAAACCCCATCTGTACTAAAAATACAAAAATTAGCTAGGCGTGGTGGTACATGCCTGTAATCCCAGCTACTCAGGGTGCTGAGACAGGAGAATTACTTAAATCTGGGGGGGAGAGACTGCCGTGAGCTGTGATCATGTCACTTCGCTCCAACCTGGGTGACAGAACGAGACCCTGTCTCAAAAAAAAATAAAACCTTTCTCTCTCTCCAAAGCACACTTCTCTAAACAGTTGCTAATCAAGCTTCTTTCTGTGAAGTCTGCAGAAAAGGCCAAAGAGGACAGGGTTTGATGTGGGGTGCCCAAGGAGGGTGTATTATTTCATTTGCTGCTGATAAAGACATACCTGAGACTGCAAAAATGATGTTCAGTGGACTTACATTTCCACATGGCTGGAGAGGCTTCACAATCATGGCAGAAGGTAAGGAGGAGCAAGTCACCTCTTACATGGATGGCAGCAGGCAAAGAGAAAGAGCTCGTGCAGGGGAACTCCACTTTGTGAAACCGTCAGATGAGATTTTTTCACTATTATAAAAACAGCACGGGAAAGACTTGTCTCCATGCTTCAATTAACTCCCACTGGGTCCCTTTCACAACATGTGGGAATTCAAGATGAGATTCGGGTGGGGATGCAGCCAAACCATATCAGAGGGCATAGAAGCTCTGCACCCCTTCTTCATAACTCACCCTACTTCCTCCCTATCCTTTGTAACATCCTTTATAATAACCAGTAACGTTGTTTCCCTGAGTTCTGTGAGCTGTTCCAGCAAATTATTTAAATCCAAATTTGGAGTCAAGGAAACCCCAACTTGAAGCCAGTCAGTTCTGGAGGCCTGGATTTGTGACTTGGGTCTGAAGTGGGGACAGTCTTGGGGACTGAGTCCTCACCTGTGAGATCTCTAAGGAGATAATACTGGAATTAAGTTGGAGGATGCCCAGCTGGTGTCCATTTCTTGGTGTAGGGGAAAACTCACACACATTTGGTCCCAAAAGTTTCCTCATGTTGAAAATTATTGCTGTGGTAGTGTGAAAGCAGAGAAAAAACACAGTTTGAGTTTGTTTTCTAAACAAACTAAGCTGGAGACCACGGTGGAGGATGAGGTATAGGGTGTAAGAAATGGTGGGTTTCGTTCAGTTATATAAAATGTGATGTGATTATACAATTCTTGATGGAGCTACAGTATAAAAACAACAAACAAACAATTTTTAAGTCTCTGAGCATCATAGGCAAGAAAGTATGTCAGCATTCCAAACTTTCCAATAAAAAGGGGGGACGGTCTAATAAATAAGTCTTCACGATTTATTCTTAGCCACATTTTTAGCAATACTTCTGATCCCAAGCTGACTGTTTTGTCATCTCTTTACCAGCCAGTGGAGTTAGGGCTGTGCAGCCTTTGGAAGCAGCAGAGTGACTCTCACAACCTGGTTGTGGAAAAGCATTCTGCAACTCTATGTCTGTGCACATCACTTTGCATCTTCTTCAGGTCCATGTCTTTAATGCTGTCCTAGGTTCACAGTGGATAACTATCACACCTTACACCTGTCTTCTGACTGGTTCAGTTTGTGTATCCAATTGAGTACATATCTTCTTTTGCACATTGCTTTAGTTAGACTGCATTTTCTTAAGAACTGCAAAACACACAACCATAAACAGTTTAAAATAAAGGACTGCAAATCAAGAGGTAGGGACAGCTTCAGGGTTGGCTTGATTCAGCAGTTCAACAGTTACATTAGACACCTAGTTTCTTTCTGTTTCTTGCTCAGCTTTACATCCTAAGCTGGCTTTCTCTCGTGATCCCCAGATAAATGCCAGCAAGTAATCATGGTGCTGTGCTCTGTCTTTTGGGAGAAAAATATGAGTTTATTCTCCTGTAGAGGAGCAGGAAATGTGCCAAGGTTGTTGCAGCTTGATTTCATTCCTATTTCAGTGACTCTGGGATAGGCTCCCTGTATTCTGATGGCTGTGCTTCTTGGAAAAACGGAAGCATTGCATTCCTACAACAGAGTGTCTTCTCACTCTCACTTGCTGCTAATGACGATTTTCAAATACTTTGATGAAAAGCATTGAGACTGTTTTCTAGTCTTTTCCAGCAAATTCTGTGATGGCAAAGACTGAGTGTGGACCAACTTCTCTTTTGACAGGACTTAACTGATTCATGTGAGTGATATTTTTCCCCATCCAGAGAGAGGAAGAGTTGCTTTTTGTAGCTTTTTGAGAGAAAAAAAGGAAGTTCAGTCTGCATAAACCTTTATTAAAAGTTTTATTTAAATTCATTGACCAAAAATGAGCCATATGTCCATTAGCAGAACAATAAATTGTAGCAAGAAATAGGATTTTCTGATTGGAGTAGGCTTAGTCTACGTTTAACTTCTGGGTAGAGGCAGACATAAATCTAGCCTATCAGAACAACAAGAGCTATGTCAGGGGAGGCAGGGAGCTGACCACCAGTTAGGGTGCTTATGAAGGCAAGGGACTTGGGCATTGAAAAGGCAACACCTAGAAAATTAAATAATAGGCAAATCTAACTATAAATCTAAAATTTTATATGTTTTCCCACAGTTGGTCTTTCTCATCTCAGTCAATGACAACATAATCCACCTAGTTCTACAATTACAACAACAAAAATTGCAAAAACAACTAAGCAGCACTCTCTTCTATCACTGTATCGCTACTTTCACATGGTTGTAAGTGAATCCACATGGCTCCAGCTCTACTATACAGACACCTCCCCATTCAGCCCCTTCTAGTTACAGATCATCTTTTACATGGTTCATCATAGACCTTCTTAACATGCTTCCAGAAAGGTGCTGTGTGGTCCATTCTCCAAAGATCCTCTCCCTCCCATATCCTAGGTGTAGCCAGCAGGATCCAGATTTGGAAATAAGGGATGTGTAGAAGTGGACTTGAGATATAAATTATAGATTTGCCTGCTGTTCCATCGCCATCACATGCCATAAATAAAAATGGCCTTGTAGTCTGTCTTTATGACAGATTAACCATTCAAATGAAAATGTGTCGATAAACATTCTACCCAATGAGCACTGTTTTTCAAAGGGATCAAGGTAATATATCAACTAAGTCTTTAAGTTATTTGCTGTATTTGCTAACTTCATATGTGGTGAAAAAAATTTTCTTTCTGCAGAAGTTTAACCACTACCTGATTGGAAAGCCATTCAGGGATGTCTATATTGATAGTTGGGTTAGGGTTAGGGTTCCAAATATTATAAAACAAACCAAAACAACACAAAACAAACTCAATTAACCATACTCTTCAGCAATTATTATACAAAAGAGAAACTGTTATCAAGAAAAATAACAAGAGGTCATGAATGCTAACTAGACCAGTAAGATTCTAAGCTTCTAATCAAGTAATATAGCGAAACTGACTCCCTCTAGCGTGTGTGTGCATTTCATTGATTCCACATCTCTACCTGTCTAATGATGATGTCATAATGATTGTTTGTGCATCTGCATTTCACTGGCTATATTGTTATCTATCACTGTTCTTGATGTCAGGAAATTGTAATTCTGGCTCTAGCTTTGTAAATAGCAGGTGTGTTTGTTAAGCTTTCCTGGACTTCAGCATCCTCATGTGTAATTGCTTACTTTTTTCCAGTGTTCCAGTTGTTGTGAGTAAGTTAATAAACATCAGTTGTGTTCAGAACTAAGCAAACACTGAAATCCTTTTGCAATTGTTTTGTATTATTTTAAAATCTTATTTTTTAATAATTGGTATCAATTGTTTTAATCCTTGATTTTTTTTCTTTTCGAACTTTTCAACCTTGATTATGCTGCTACAGGTCTAGATGATTCCCCTCAAGAGCCGTGTAACACTGGATGAGGAATGGGACACTGAGGGAGAAAAGAGTCTCTTTACTTTGTGGGTGTGTATGATGCAATGTAGATTTCTTTTAGCGGTCACTTCACTTTATTTTTCCAACATTTTTTTTTTCACTTGTACTGTCACTTCTGCATTTATGTTACTATTTCAGTAGTAATTTTTGTCTGTGGTATGAAAAACCAAAGGATTGAGAAGAAACCTTCTGCATATTGATTGACTAATATTTTATGCACCTCAAGAAATTTTCTCATTTAATAATTAAATTGTTCTAGAATATTAGCATCAATAGTTTGAAGTTACACATGAGAAAGTAGGTTAAGAGAAATTAATTTGTTAAAGTGAAACAGCGATATGCCCTGTGGCATGACCAGAATTTTAACTGTTTTGTTTTGCACCAAAAAAATACTTTTTTTGTGACTCTGAATAATGGAAACAGAGGAAGCATTTTGGTGTCTCTTTCATAAGGACATGAATCATATGGAATCAGGGCCCCACAATTATGACCTCATTCAACCTTAATTACCTCAAGGCCCTGTCTCCAAATACAGTCATACTGGGGGGTAGGGCATGAACATATGAATTTTGAAGGGACACAGTTCAGTTCACAACATATACTGATGGACATTTAGGCTCAGAAGCAGGAGACAGAAGAAATCATATAAGATAACTTTCTGGTTTTTGCCATGGTGCATTGCCATGACATTTGTAAACTGTCATGGTGCCCATTGGAGTGTCTTTTTTTGTGTGTTTGTTTTTTTGAGACAGGGTCTGTCTCTGTTACCCAGGTTGGAATGCAGTGGCACAATCTCAGCTCACTGCAACATCTGCTTCCAGGTGATTCTCGTGCCTCAGTCAGCTGAGTAACTGGGACTATAGGCGTGTACCACCACACTTGTGTCTTTCAATGCATTTGTACATTTACCTAAATTATTCAACATGTAGACAAATAGCTTTCATAATATGTTCTTATTACATTTTCAATGTCTTTAGAATCTGTTGTGATGTCCTCTCTATCCCTGATTTTTTTTTTTTTTGGTGTTCTTTTTTATGCCTATCCAGTCTGTCTAGAAGTTTATTGATTCTATTGATCTTCTCAAAGAATAAGTTCTCAGTTGTCTTGATTTCCTCTATTTTGGTTTTGATTTATCTTTTTCTTCTTTGGTCTATATGATTTTTTTTCTCTGGCTTTATTATGGTTTAATTATCTCTTTTTAATATAGTTTTTTTAAGGAGAAGCTGAGGTCATTACATTTTTATATTTCTTCCTTTCTAATGTAAGTGTTAAGTGTTACACATTTTCTCTAAGTCCTGTTTTAATGCCATCCATTGATTTCTGAAATGTTTTGTTTTCATTTTTCCTCAGTTCAAAATATTGTGTTTTATTTTTTTCTTTAATCTATGGGTTATGTTATTTTTTATTGTACTTTAAGTTCTGGGGAACAGGTGTATAATGTGCAGGATTGTTACATAGGTATACACATGCCATGGTGGTTGGCTTCATCCATCACCCCGTCACCTACATTTGATTATTAGAAGTGGGATATTAGGAGTCAGTAGTTTCCAAATAGTAGCACATCTTCCAGGGATTTTTCTTTTTTATTTCAAATTTAATTCTATTGTGGAACAAGAATGTAATCTGCATGAAAAATCATCTTTAATTCACCGAAATATATTTCATCCAATAATATGGTCCTTTTTTTGTGTGCCAGATTGTTTATTTTGCTATTGTTTTTTGCAGTGTCTTATAAAGACAGTTGTGTCAAGTTGTTTGATTATGTTGTTTAAATCTTCAATATGTACTTATTTGGTGTCTACTTGTATCACTTTTTGAGAAACAAGTATTAAAAGCACAAAATCTAATTGTCTATTTCTACTTTTGATTCTGTCATTTTTGTGTAACATATTTTGTGTGCTTCATGTATTTTAGGTGCATATATGTTTTTAATTACTAACTTATTGGAGATAGTATGATTCTATGTGGTATTTGTTTTTATGATCTGTTACACAAGTCTGGAGCATATCTCAGTCTAAGACTAATTATTCCCTTTTATCGAAACAAGACTTACCTGTATGCTTCACCCACCCACTCTTTTGTGAATTATGTTTTCTGCTTCTAGCCATTGGGAATAGGCACTATTCCTGGCCCTGTGAGAGTGGCAGATGCTACTTTTATTCTTTTGCTTGGCTCTTTTCCAGACATAAAGTATTTTTCTCAAATGCATTTACTGATCAATTTTCTGCTAAATACTTGAGTGAGAAATCTTCTACACATCTTCAGGTTCTCTAACTGTGCTGTGCTCTCTTCTCTAGAGTTTTGTCTTAAAATCTTTTGGCAGCCTGGTTTCCCCAGATGTCCAGCTCTCTATCATCTAAAGTCAGGAAATTTTCCAGGTTGTGTGTGAATTCCCCCAGCCTGTGCGTGAAAATTGCTCTCAAAACAATAAACCAGCCACTCAGGGTTAATATCATTTGTTGATTATGTCTCCAGGCTCACTGTCTAGCTTTGTGTCACTCTTGTGATCACCCATAGTCTAATAGACTGTTCTTTTCTATAAACATAGAAAGTGAGATTTCTGGTTTTAAGACTTGAAACTTATATATGTTTTATCTGAGTTTCTTTCTCAGGAAACAACCTTCAGTTCTCTCAAAAAAAGTATCAAAGAACTGAAAGCAGATGACTGCACCAGATGCTGTTTCCCTCATTCATCATGATTTTCTCCTGTAATCTGTCAGTACATTAATATTGAACAGTTTCAAACTTTCAACTAAATTTGCACTTGATTAAATTCTGTCATAATGTATTATACTTTATAAAAAATGTGAACCAATACAATAATATTATATTGGTAACTTTGTATATATGTATGAATTGTTAACTTTTTGGGTCTGTAATTCTGTTCACCTGTAATGTGAGGTCTTTGTATAAGCATTAGACTAGTCTCATAAAATGATGTAAAAGTTCTTCTTTTTTTCTGAAAGAGGTGTGTACAAGGCTTCTCATTCCTCTAGTATTACTTGTATTCAGGGCACTGTTTGGTCGTGAAAGTTTTGCTTTATTGAGTGTTCCTGTCTCAATCTCTGCTTTAAGTTTTCTCTATGAGACTGCACTTCAAAAAGGTTCACTTTCTGCATGTTTTGCTGTACACAGAGGTAGACTCCTGTTCTCTTGTTTCTTGTTCCCCAGTGCATACCACTGTTGATGATTCATGTACAGTCTTCCATTACCATTAGTAATATGCAAGAATTAAATGTACTTTTTGAAAAGCCTATTTATATTTCAAAAGTGACAGTGAAAAGATAAACAGTAAAATATAGAAAGAACTAGAGGGTAAGGCCTGGGAAAAATTTTTTTTTATTTGTTAAAGGCACCAAAATATATCAGCAGCCAGTGCCTTGTTGAAATACAGTATGTTCAATGCATTGTTTTAAAATTGAATAAGTGAACAATCTAGAAATCAAATATTTTCTAAAATCTTTGGTTAGAGGTCATGTGTTTCTAGTTAGACCTCAATTTGTTACTAAAACTTTTTATAAACTGGCTATACCTACTTAACATTTTGAAGAATATTCAAATATACTCCTAGAACAGGCATGAGCAGCAGATTCTTCATGTAAAGATGAACCTGTTTCAGAAATACTTGATGGAAACATTAATTGGCTGTTGGATTCCACCACCACAATCAGACTCCTACCAGCCCCAAGAGAACTCAGCTTACACTTGCATCTGCCTGTTCATGCTCCTAATAATTAGGAAGCAGCTGTTTCTGGCCTTCCCCCACAGCACCTGTCAACTGCAAATGGGATACAGAAGATCAAGAAAAGTGAAAGATTGTTTCATGCCAGTGACAGGATACCCTAAGTCTTATAGAGATATAGTATCCACACTTCACATCCTTATAATTGGTTTATTTCTGTCAGATGGTGGGTCACTGTCTTAGGCCATTCAGACAGCTTTAACAAAAACACCATAAACTGGAAGGCTTATAAACAGTAGAAATTTACGTCTCATGGTTCTGAGGGGAATTTCAAGATCAAGGTCCTGCCTGTGTTCTAGTAATGCCCACTTCCTCACAGACACCTGTCCTCCCACAGTGACCACACATGGCAGAATGGCACAGAGTCTCTCTGGGTCTCTCTTGTAAAGGCAATGATCTCCTTTATCAGGGTTCCACTCCATGACTTAATCACATCTTAACCTTAAGGGTTAGGATTTCAGCAGATGGATTTTTGGGAGATGTAAACATTTAATTCATCTCAATAAGGGGCTTATAATTTTCTTTTAGAATAAAATCATGAGCGTGTGAGTAGGCATATATCCAGCTATCATCCACGGTCTCTCTATATCAAAATCAAATATTAATAATCAAGTGATGTGTATAAAGCAATGTGATTTATTAATGAACAGCTGTGTCAGATTCTTAACTCTATGGCTTCCTTTACTTTTAAATTAAACAATACAAAATGAAGGTATATACATCAACTCCAGCCTCACTTTTAAATGAAGTAAGAGAATGATTACTAGGTCTTTGTTTTACAATGTTATTTATCTTGCTTTGAAATCCATTTATGTCTAGTGTTCCGTTATTGGAACACTAAGCTTGTGGGAGTTATTTATATCCTACTGCTCAAGGTCATCACCAAGGTCCGATTTTTCACAAATAAAATTTGCAGCCTCTAGCATAAATGGGTTAAGAATTACACAGGGGGAGGAAAACCTGAGTGACAGTTATATGGTGTTTCAAATATTTATAAAATATCTACTTATTTTATTTCAAATTTGTGCATGATTTATTAAACTGAGTTTAAAACACAGGAAATGTAAAATTAACGGAAGCAGTGATCTCTAAATGTTAAGCCTCCACAAGTTATATAATAAAAGTCTTTTTTTTCTCTACATAAGCCCCAGTGGCTTATTGTACATAAAAATAAAGAAAAATACCGTAAAGTAAATAACATTCAACTGAAATATCCAATGGGAGAGGCAGCATTTTATTTTTTCTATTTAATTTAAATGTATGATTGTACTTTACCTCATTCTATAAGTTAATAATACTGGAAGCCAATTGGATTGAAAACAACTTGTTAAAAAATCAGAGCACAAATAATTTCAATAACAAATATTACACATAATAAATGTGATTATCTTGAAAATGGATATAGCTGTGGAGAGTTTATGTGGAATAATATTTTACTAGCTTCATATACAGTAAAATATCCACAAGAAGGAGTACCAAGGATGCTGTTATGGGCTGGGGATTCTACAAGTGACTGCAATATTATCAACTTGAGGGAGAAAATAAAATTCAGTACAACTTTAGATTTGGTTTACTTTATTTTTATTTAATTTATTTACTGTTTTCATACTTGTGCCATAAGTCAAAAGATTCTTGGAGCATAATATTATGATAAAAAATGCTTCAGTAAAAAGAAAATAACTGCCTCATTTAAATATTTCTCAGAGTAATCTTTAGAATTCACAGTAAAAAAGTCAGCAGCTCTTGTGACACTACTCTTATTTTAGTCTTTCTGTGTTAACGTAATTCATAGTCACAGAAAAGTTGCAAGAATGACCCCATGATTTTCCACATACCATTTACCCAGATCCTCCAATGTGAATATTTTACTGCATGGGCTTTATTATTCGATCCATCCATTCATCTATCCATCCATTTGTCTGTCATATCTCTCTCTCCCTCTCTCATTAATAATTTATCTTTTTTATTTTTTTAAACCATCAGAGAATAAGTTGTAGGCCCACTTTCTGTTTACCTTAAACACTTTAGTATATGTTACCTAAGAACATGAACTTTTTAAAATAAAACAATAAAATTGTTGCATAGGTACACACGTGGGAGTGTAATTTGTTCCCTTCCTCCCCTTCACCTATATCTGGCATTTCTCCCCATGCTATCTCCCCTCAACTCCCCACCCCCCACTGTCCCTCCCCCCTCACTGTCCCTCCCCTATTTTCCCCCAACATACCCCAGCGTATAGTGCTCCCCTCCCTGTGTCCATGTGTTCTCATTGTTCAACACCCACCTATGAGTGAGAACATGCGGTGTTTG